>VMDR010036819.1:0-10394 GCA_007922815.1 Macrotus californicus | reverse complement strand
TCTACCTACAATTTATGCTTCTTATTCCCTGTACCTTTCCCCCCTCTCTCCCCACCCACTCCCCTGATGATAACCCTCTGTGTGATCTCCATTTCTGTGATTCTGTTCCTTTTCTAGTTGTTTGCTTAGTTTGTTTTTGTTTTTGTTTTAGGTTCTGTTGTTAATAGCTGTGAGTTTGTTGTCATTTTACTGTTCCTATTTTTTATCTCCTTTTTCTTAGATAAGTCCCTTTAACATTTCATATAGTAAGGGCTTGGTGATGATGAACTCCTTGAACTTGACCTTATCTGGGAAGCACTTTATCTGCCCTTCCATTCTAAATGAGAGCTTTGCTGGATAGAGTAATCTTGGATGTAGGTCCTTGCCTTTCATGACTTGGAATACTTCTTTCCAGCCCCTTCTTGCCTGCAAGGTTTCTTTTGAGAAATCAGCTGACAGTCTGACGGGCACTCCTTTGTAGGTTACTGTCTCCTTTTCTCTTGCTGCTTTTAAGATTCTCTCTTTATCTTTCATCTTGGGTAGTATAATTATGATGTGCCTTGGTGTGTTCTTCCTTGGGTCCAACTTCTTTGGAACTCTCTGAGCTTCCTGGACTTCCTGGAAATCTATTTCCTTTGCCAGATTGGGAAAGTTCTCCTTCATTATCTGTTCAAATAAGTTTTCAATTTCTTTCTCTTTCTCTTCTCCTCCTGGCACCCCTATGATTCAGATGTTGGAACGTTTAAAGACATCCTGGTTCCTAAGCCTCTCCTCATTTTTTTGAATTCTTGTTTCTTCATTGTGTTGTGGTTGAATGTTTCTTTCTTTTCTTCTGGTCCACACCGTTGATTTGAGTCCCGGTTTGCTTCCCATCACTGTTGGTTCCCTGTACATTTTCCTTCATTTCCCTTATCGTATCCTTCATTTGTTCATCTAATTTGTGACCAAATTCAACCAAGTCTGTGAGCATCCTGATTACCAGTGTTTTGAACTGTGCATCTGATAGGTTGGCTATCTCTTCGTCACTTAGTTGTATTTTTTCTGGAGCTTTGATCTGTTCTTTCATTTGGGCCATTTTTGTTGTCTTGGCATGCCTGTTACATAGTAAGGGGCGGCCACCTCGCAGTGTTGTGATGCTGTTTGTGGGGGAGGGGCCTGAGAGGGAACAATGGCAGTTGCTCCGCTCTGCTGGTTTTCAGTGACTTTTCACGCTACCCACAGTCAAATTGGGCCCTTCTGGTGCTGGTTCTGGTACTGGTTCCCGGGTGGGAGTGCTGTGTACGCTCTAGGACCCTGTGGGTCTCTCCAACGAGCTCTCCTGTGAGGCTGGGAGTTTCTCCCGGTGCCGCCACCTCAACCCCCACAGGAGTTTTCAATCGGAGGCTTTGAGGCTTTATTTCCCTGCTCTGGGACCCTGGGTTGCAGGGTCTGTCTCACTCCCCAGTTGTTCCTCCTGGTTTACCCACACATGGGTTTGGGACAGCCTGATCTGCCAGCAGCCACCTTACCAGGTCTGCCGGCCGCACCTTGCTCGCCTCGATCTGCCAGTCGCCGCCCTGCGCGAGTCCTCTCCCACGAGTCCTCTCCACCCGGCTGCCTGTCTCCACGTTTCCTCCTCTCCTACCATTCTGGATGAATGTTTCTTCTTTAACTCCTTGGTTGTTGGACTTCCATACAGTTCGATTTTCTGTCAGTTCTGGTGGTTTTTTGTTTTAATATTTGTCGTTGTCCTTCTTTTGCTTGTGCGAGGAAGCACAGTGTGTCTACCTACACCTCCATCTTTGCTGGAAGCCCCCTAAATAATTCTTAACATTGTTAAGTCTAGTGGTTCTCAAAAGGAGATTCGCCCACCCCACACCCAGGTATATTTTGCAACATCTGGAGACATTTTTGGTTGTCACAACTCAGGGACCTCTGCTGGCTTCTACCCCATAGAGCCCAAGTATGCAGTTAAACGTTCTTCAGTGCACAGGACAGCCTCCCACAATGAAGAGCTGTCTGGTCTAGAGTGTCAGTAGTGCCAAGGTTCCAGAACCCCGTGGGAACAGAGTGGGATTTGGAGCCAGCCCCCGCCCCCCCCCCACCTCCCCCCAGGTCTGAAGCCCAGATTTTTAGACGGAGGAGGAGCCGGCTGAGTTTCTTCCTCTGTCAAGTGATAGTATGCAGCGTTGACCTAAGGACTGGACATACTTTACTTAAAGTGTTTGAGCAGTGCTCTACTGGTAACAAGTAACCAGTAAGTGGTAACTTCTTTTATTTTTTAAACATTTTATTTATTTTTAGAGAGAGGGGAAGGGAGGGAGAAAGAGTGGGAGGGAACATCAATAAACATGGCCCCATCTGCTAACCTGACCTGCAACCCAGGCATGTGCCGGGAATGTCCCTGGGAATCAATCCAGTGACTTTTCGGTTCATAGGCCGGTGGCACTTAATCCACTGAGCCACACCAGTCAGGGCATAACTTCTTTTAATCTATCGTCCGGACTAACCTGAACAGATTGATTGAAGTGGGTGGATGCCTATTTTTTAACCCTTCATCCTGATTATTAACACAAACTCACACAGAACTGACAAAGCAGAATGCTTTGTAAATAACTTAAATATTAGGTGGTCCTTTGAAGTTCCAGGTTTGTTTAAAACACAGCCAACTTCAGAATAATGTGGGGTACTTGTTAAACATGGATTGTTGGGCCCAATAGACTGAAGATTTAATAGGTTTTGGAGGGGATGTTCAAGCACGTACAAGCTTGTAAACCTTTGGCCTGTCATCCAAGGCAGAAATCAGTTTTAACTCCCTGAGTTTGGGTGTGGGAATCAGTTCCCCCAATGTAAATGGATATTTAGTAAACCAGTTAAAGAAAGACCTTTTAGGGTGATTCTTTATTCATTGAATCAGCTCTTTTTATCCAAATATGTATGGAAGGAAGGCTCTGGAAGGAGGGTAAGTCACAGCTCTGAGGCCACCTAGGTAAAATGGGCAGACACTGGCTGGTTGACGCCCTGCTGTGATTACAGTCCTGGGACTATAGACTGACTTATGCCTCCTGGCCGTCCTTAACTACTGCTCTTGACCTTTTACCACCATTGTAACACGTGACACACACCACACATTTTGGTTGCTGAAGGCCCCCTAGGGCCTGAGAGAGCTTTGTCTTGTCCACTACTATTCCCTCAGGGCCTAGCCAAATTGTTCCTTATTTATGGGAGGAACAAAGGGGCACCAAAATCTCAATCTGCTGCCGTGAGTTTACACTTCAGACTCTTCCTTCCTTCGGGAATGACCAGCACTACTTTGCCTCGTATGCATCTCCTGCCTTTAATGCCGAATGACTGTCAACTCTTGACGCACTGTCCTGGTTTATTGCTAGTTCTCAAGGTCTGCATCTGAACAACCAACCTGTTAAGGCAGGGGTGTCAAACTCACTTTCACCGGGGGCCACATCACCGGTTGCCTTCAAAGGGCAGAACGTAATTTCAACTCCTTAACAGTTAAGGAGTTGTTACATTTGTACAGTCCTAAAATTATATCCGGCCCTTTGAAGGCAACCGCGAGGTTGATGTGGCCCCCGGTGAAAATGAGTTTGACACCCGTCTTAGGGGGATCAACCCAGCTTTCTTCACCACATCTTTTCAAGGTGCCCCAGGGAATCTAGCAAAGCACATTAGTGAATTAACTTTGTATCTTTAGTTCACTCTTAGGCACTGATCTAACGATCTCAGATCTTACACTATGGAGTAATCCCTTGTCTTCTACAGTGGTCATCTCTGGCAGAGGCAACTGGACGTTTCTTATCAAAAGAGATTTGGTTGGCACCCCCACAGTTCTATGAAATAAGAAGACTTGAAAACTTTGCCTCTCTGTCTGACTTGCACAAATTTTGTTTGGATCACGTATCACAAGGGGTGGAGAGATGGCTGCCAATCACGTTAAAAACTGCTGATGGGCTGATCCTCCTTTTACCAGGTAAATCAGTGCAGCATCAGTGTGTTTGTTAGTGTTCACACGGAACTCCCTGGGCTGTGTGGCGGAATTGCCCAGCACAGAGATGTGATTTACGGTCTGTTTCACATACTGCAGTGGTATTGCTTAAATAAGGCCAAAGTGTATAAAATATCATAGTATTTATTATAGCCCGAAGTTCTGCATGAGTTACTTTATATACTTACACATTTATGTATGTTTTCTAGACATTGACAAAGTTCTTTCATATTATCTCACTTTTTTATATTTTAATTTCGAATTATGAGAACTTGTAAGTTGTCAGGTTATTTAAATCAGGGTGTTGGCTGGTGGTCAGTTGTTGGGCATGGGTAGGACAGAGGTTTTGTGGCGGCTCAGCATGGGGCTTTGTGGCGGTCTTACTATGGCTGCCTGTCTCAGCTCACACGGTGATAGTACTTGTTACTCATCCTGCAGTGGGAGAATTTAGCAATTCTGATGTGTAAATGATGATTTCTCTAATTTAATCTTAAAATTACTACAGCAGTCCACATTAAAACACCAAACTGTGGATATCAAGGCCCACATTAATGTTGACTACAATAAAGAGAGTCATGAACTGTATAAAAGTTATAGTTATGATGAAAAAATACCAGGCACAAATATTTATGTGCCCAGAGAAAATTCTTGAGTGGAAAATGGGACCTAGGGAGTATGGGTATTAAAAACACAAGAAAGAAATGGAAGTAAACTTACAAAGGTAGGGTTATTTAACAACCATCTCAGTTCTAAGCACATGAAATAGATTTAAAAACATACCGATTTATATGTCACTAATACACTGGAGTGTTTTATAAAACAACACTTTGTGGAATTACTTTTCAGGAGATGAGCTATACTTAGAAGATTCGAAGTTTCTAGAAAACTGTCTGTCCAGTGAAAAAAAGACCGAAGAAATCATGAAGGAGGGGAAGAAATTGCACCGAATAGTGGTGCACAGCCCCCATCTTTATAGTGTCCTTGTGACCGTCGAGTCAAAGAACAAGCGTGTCTACCCTAAGACCTGTGCAGTAAACAAGAGCCATTTGTAATGCGCTGCTTATTTGTGAGCGGGCCTGCCTGACGGTGTCCTCGTGAGTGGTTTTACTTGCAATTTAAGGAACTTTGTGCCTGTAAAAGTTACAGTCCAGTGTTTCGTATTCAAGTGTATTCTGGAGCTCTCTTGCTTATTTTATTCTGTAAACCTTACAGGGTCACACAAGGGTAAAGTACTAAAGATCTTACTGAAGTAAGGAAAAACTCACAAACAGTTTCCACTTCTGTATTGCTTTATTATCAAAACTTTAAGTAAGCTGTTCTACTACCATTGTCTTTTAAATACCCATTGTATTAGACTTTCACTGATGTGCTGAGGATGTCATCCATGAATTCTCCCGACTGTCTGCTGGAGTTAATTTAAGGGTGTCTGATTACATGATAAGCAATAGACTTACACAACCTTCGGGTGACGATGTCATTTTTTGTAATATCTTTAGCTTGATGAGTAAGATATAATGCTGTTGAAAACCAAATAGCATTAGTTACTAGGTTTATTACCAAATTGGAAATGTCTTAGTTAATATTTCATTTTATTTTAAAAAAGATTTTATTTATTTAATTTTAGAGGGGGGAGAGGGAGGGAGAAAGAGAGGGAGAGAAACATCAATGTAGGAGAGATACATCGATTGGTTGCCTCTTGCACGCCCCCTACTGGGGACCTACCCCGCAACCCAGGCATGTGCCGTGATTGGGAATCTAACCAGTGGTTTTGGTTCGCAGGCCAGCACTCAATCCACTGAGCCACACCAGCCAGGGCCAATATTTTTAAAGACATACGACCATAACTATTTTTACTTTGGAGCGCTAGGTAATGAAACAAAGAGGTTAGAGAGATGTAGACTTACTCATCATTTAATGGTGTTTATTTTTCAGTATTTTTAATATGGGTAATTTTTTCGGCTCCTTTTATGAAGAATAATATTTATTGATTAAAACTGGGAAATGGTTAAGACACCAATTGTATTTAAGATCTTTGTATTATGCATAATAAAACATTTCATATTTTATGGAATTCTTTAATTTTTCTACGTATAAAATAGAGGTATTGATGAATTCAGTTTATGTTTATCATTTAGTCCTGATGAGAGGAATAGATCAGTGGTTCTCGGCCAGAGCACTTTTGCCCTCCAGGAGGCATTTGATCACATCTGAAAACATTTTTGGTTGTCACAACTAGAGTGAGAGGCTATTCTGTCTGGTGGGAAGAGGACAGGGATGCAGTTAAATGTCCCACAATACAGAAGACAGCTGCCACAGCAAAGAGTGATCTGGCCAAGGCTGAGAAACTGATCTAGAATAAAATGTATTTTTTTTAATAAATGATTCCAATATGTAACTTTTGAGAACCACGGACACTTCGGACACTTCGCATTCCATCTGGCCTCTGAGTCTGTCAAAGTTCTTCCTGACTTTTGGCCTTGGGCACAATATTCTTTTATTCTTACGGATGATGGAATGTAGACCTCAGTGAATACTAGTTTTGCTGGTGAGAAAACTGAGAAACAGATTCATATAGCTATTGCCACAGCCAAGAGTAGAACTGGATTCATTGTCAAGCAAGTAACATTTGTTGCATGTCACCAAAAGCAGGTATTTGAACACTTCTGCCTATTGCATCTTGGTATCATAGTTGCCAAGGAAATCACAACACAGCCAAGCACTGGATGGAACAATGCTTTACTCACATAGAAGAGGCAGAGCAAGATCAGCTCCAGTAGTGCACCTTGGTCCCCCATGGCTGGCAGGCCCCCTCCCCGCAGCCAGCACAAGACAACTGGCCTGCACGTAGCCTTCTTGTGCAGTAGAAGGACCCCATCTCTTCTCTAGAGGGGACAGACATAGTAGTAGGGTTGGCCTGGTGCCATATGAAGCGCCTGCTTAAGCAGAACAGTCAAGGACGCACATTGAGTCTGAAACGGAGAAAGATTTCCACACAAGGTGTCTAGTCCACCAGAGCCTATGAGGACTCTATCTTTTGGTAAGAGTTAGGGCCCAAGGCCCATTCTCATGCTGCCAAGGGAAGGGTGAAAGACTGTGCAAGACGCTGGCTTTCCCAGCACTCCTAGCCCTCAGTCCTTCACTGGAGTCAGATGGCTCAACAGGAAATTTTAGATGTACTTAAGAAAGTAGTAACGGCTTTTCTTGATAAAGAAAACCCCTTAATGGGTTTTTCTTGATAAAGATCTTACTTTTTCTAAAATCTGAATGAGCGCAGGCTCCTTCCAAGAATTCCTCTGGGGAGACTGTCATGTGACTTCCTATTTGTAGTGCTATCATCCCAGCCCAAAATAATAGGGTTGCCCTCATGAACCGAAAAAGCGTATTGTTTTAGAGCCCAGCTTGCTAGTGTTGGTAACATTTATCATGTTGTCTTCCTTACCCATATTTTAGCTGCCTCAGCCTCAGACACAGAAGCAGAAAGCCTGGTCATCTTCCTGCCCATGCTGGTATCCGTACTCCGTCCCATCTTGTCCAGGGAAGAGCCAGGAAAACTTGTTTTCTATGATACTGCACAGTCTCTTGAAACTGCAGTTCCAAGCTCAGGAGTAAATACTAAGTCAGTAGACATTTTCATTGCCTACCTTTTTTGCAGATTATTTTGGATGACCTCCCATCAGAAGCCAAAACTGGGCTGGCATCAACATTTCAGGCTAACATGTCTTGTCCTCACAGTTCTTTTTTAATAAAAATAAAACAAGAGTACCCTATAATGTGGCAGGTATAATAAGAACTCAAATATAGGGGGACTTACTCTTTTCTCAGAGCTGATTTGTGTGTGGTGGCAGGGGGACGTTGGCTAGGGAACCCCTCCCATTTGAGCATTTGTAGTTATTTTATAGTTTCTCCTTTCTTCTCAAACCTCTATTTTTTTCAATTTTTCTGTAAATTTGACAGTTTTCCACTCCTTGCTTCCCCTTAGCTACTCCTCCTCTGGCCTTTTTAATTTTGTCTTCTCAAACCAACTCTTGGATGTTAGAGTCCCTTAGTATTTATTCTCAGAACTTCTTCCCTCCTTGGGTGATGTTCAAGACACATTCTTTCTTTGTATTTTTTAAACTTTATTATTACCATTATTTTTGAAAAGATTTATTTATTTTTAGAGAGAGAGGAAGGGAGGAAGAAAGGGGGACAGAAACATCAATGTGTGGTTGCCTCTCACGCGCCCCCAACTGGGGACCTGGCCTGAAACCCAGGCATGTGCCCTGACTGGGAATCGAACCAGCGGTTTGCAGGCTAGTGCTCAATCCAGTGAGTCACACCAGCCAGGGCCAAGTCACATTCTTTCACAATGAAAGTGTTGCCCTTCACAGATGTTAAGGCACACATGCCTGTCAGACTTGGACTGCTCTCCTCTTGCTTGTTATGTGAAGGGACGTACACTTCTATTTTATATAACCACTGTAGGGATGGACAAAAATAGGTTAATAATAACAAATAATACAATAATAAATAATGATACAAGAATAAACTTTAGCATACTCACAACTGTCAACCTACTTTTGCCCACTTCTATATTTTTAGGTCTCTGTTAAACAACTTGAGCTTGTTCCCTAACCTATAATTTTTCCTCCCTAAGCAGGTTCCCTCAGCAGTCTTCCCTGGATCAGAAACCTACCAGCTGTTTAAGCTAAAAATCTCAAGTCACTCTTGCTTCCTTTCTTTTCTTCATTCCTATATCCAGGTGACTAGGAAGTCCTGTTGATTCTCTTACCCACAATTAATGTGAATTTCTCATTTTCTGACCTCTGCACTATCACCTTAGTCTAGGCCAGTTATCTTTGACCAGGCAACTGTAATAGCTTCTGAGCTAGTCTCTCCATTTTCACTCTGGCCCTGCCGGCATTCTCCCATTGAGGTGGAAAAGTGGTCTGGACGTTGAAATTCACTCATGTCCTGTCACTGCCTTCATTAACACCCGTGGGTTTCTAACACCCGTGGGTTTCCTTCACACTTAAAAACTAAATTAATTTACTGTGGCCTCTAAGGCCCCAGCTGATCTCATCATTCACCCTTTTCTTCTGCACTCCCATCAAAAAGGTCTTCTTTCTTGTTCCTTAAGTTCTCAGAGTTCTTTCCCACCTCAGAATCTGCACACACAGTTGCCTTCAGACAAATCTGGATTTCTGCACTGGAGTTCTTGTAACCTCCAAAAAACAGCTGAGGACGGGCATCCGATATGTGGATTACATCATATCTAAAAGAAAATTCTAGAACAAATAGAAGAAAAGCATTATTTAGAGAAGAAAGTAAAGTTTTCTTGAGCTGAAGAAAAATGTGGATCTTCAGGTAAAAAGTCCTGTTGTGGTTAAAGCAAAATTAACAAAACCTGTCCAGTAGCTGGATGACATTTTGAATTTCAAAGATAAAGAATACACAGACTTTCAGGAGGAAAAGATTGCTCATAAATGCACAAAAATCAGGGTTCTGAATGTGTGTCACAGAGCAACAGGACACACTGGAGGGCCTATATGACGTGTGGAGGGTGAACGGATGTGTGGGCTCAGTGCCACATCAACCACGTGTGGGGGCCACAGATACAAACCTCATTTCCATAGAGGCTCTGAAGATCCCACCCACTCTGAAAAAGGTTCACTTCACAGAACTGTAGATGACAAGCAGATTAACCAAAATAAAAACTTTCAAAGTAGCAGAAGCACATAATAAAAGTCCTGATGGTGAGTGTAGAAATCAAATATGGGAAGTAAATGTGAATAATATGTGAATAAAGTACTGCAGATATTAAAAATAATTCAAATTTTAATCTGTGGCCCTGCCTGGGTGGCTCAGTTGGTTGGAGCAGCATCTTGTACACCAAAAAGGTTGTGAGTTCGACCCCTGGTCAGGATGCATGCAGGAGGCAGCTGATGTCTCTCTCACATCAGTGCTTCTCTCACACTGATGTCTCTCTCACATCAGTGCTTCTCTCTCACTGATGCTTCTCTCACACTGATGCTTCTCTCTCTCATCAGCGCTTCTCTCACACGGATACTTCTCTCTCACATCAGTGCTTCTCTCACACGGATGCTTCTCTCTCTCATCAGTGCTTCTCTCTCACATCAGCGCTTCTCTCACACTGATGCTTCTCTCTCTCATCAGCGCTTCTCTCACACTGATGTCTCTCTCACATCAGCGCTTCTCTCACACTGATGTCTCTCTCACATCAGCGCTTCTCTCACACTGATGCTTCTCTCTCACATCAGCGCTTCTCTCACACTGATGCTTCTCTCACATCAGCGCTTCTCTCACACTGATGTCTCTCTCACATCGGCGCTTCTCTCACACTGATGCTTCCCTCTCTCATCGGCGCTTCTCTCACACTGATGCTTCCCTCTCTCATCGGCGCTTCTCTCACACTGATGCTTCCCTCTCTCATCGG
>VMDR010036818.1:0-10396 GCA_007922815.1 Macrotus californicus | reverse complement strand
GAGGAGATGGCAGACACCCAGCAAAGAGCTGGGCCAGGGTTGGGGAATCATGTCTGTCTCAGATTAAAGGCAACTAAAGAGACATGACAACTAAATGCAGTGTGTGATCCTTGATTGCTGTGAAAGATATTATTGGAAAATTGACAAAACTTGAATATGGCGTATGGTTTAGATAGTAGGAATATCATCAATTGCTAATCTTTTGATGTCAACGTTTGTACTATGGTTATTGAAGAGAACACCCTTGTTTGTAGAAAGTATATACTCAAAGTATTCAGAGCTGCTGGGAGTGATTAGGGAGTGATTATGGCCTGACATGCTCCCAAATGGTTTAGAAAAACAGGACATTTCTTGAAACTTTCTGCTGTTTAAAATTGTTCCAAAATAAAAATATCTTTAGCATTAACAAGAGTTACAGCATTACACTCACTTGGCTTAAGTGTCGGAAGAGCTGAATTCTTCACATTCTTAGTGATCTGTGTTAATCTGTATGAGATCATAGCTTAGTTTTATATTATATTTTCATATTAAGTACCATTTCCTCACATTTTTTTCTTACCCATAATTTAAATATCTTACCCAAACACAAATATTAGTTACCTTTCTAGGGAAGTATAGTGGGTTCTGGCATCAGGTGACTGGGTCGAAATCCCATTGCCAGCACTTGCTAGCAGTGGGACCTTAGGCAACTTAGTTAACATCTCTGTACTTCATTTTCCATATTCATAAAATGTGGATAATAGTGCATACATCATTGAGTTGTTATGAGAATTAACTTTGATAATCTATACAAAGCACTTAGACACTAAATAAAACATAATCATTATTCAATAAATGTTAGTTGCTATTAACTAGTATCCTGCTGCCCATATGGCTCTATTAAATAAAATATAAACACCACAAGTGGCAGTACATACTCTTTGAGAGTATGCCTCCCTTACATAAGCTACACTTATTTTTCAAGTTTGTATCTTCCAGGGAGTTTTGAAATATGCAAGATGAAAATGTATCTGGGTGGCAAAACACAAAATTGGAGACTAAATTTTTTACAAATAAAAGTGTTAAAAAATATCTTTGAGCCCTCCTGAGTTAAAAAAAAAAATCAGTATAGCATTTGTATTAATTAGCTATTTCACAATGATACTGTATAACAAACCAAACCAAAATGCACTGCCTTATAAGAACAATGTTTATTATCACGATCACAGGTTTACAGGTTGACTGTGGCTCAGCAAACATAGGCTGTGCTCTGCTGGGCAGTTCTGCTTCAAGATATGAGTTGCCTGGACTTAGCTCCAGACTGTGGCTTGGGTTCAAGTGTGATCCGCATATCTCTTATCTTCTTTAAACCAGTGCTGAAGGGCTTTTCTTTTCAGGCAAATGTCAGGAAAACAAGTCCCAAGTCCAATTATGTAGTACACTTAAGCCCTCTGCTCACATCATGTCCACTAATATTTCATTAGCCAAATAAAGTCACTTGGAATCAAGTCCAACATCAGTGGAGTGGGAAATATTCTCTGCCTACAGTGGGAGATCAAAGGTGTATAATCCATTATAGGACTGAAGAATTGGGATCTATAATCCAATCTTCAAACCACTGTGTTTCAGTCACCTATGCTCTATTCATGTCCAGAAAGCTTGGGACATATAAAAGAAATGGTAATAGTACGCCAGCAGGCAACAAGCATCAGGTTGTTTCCCTAGTAGCAGGGATGTACTTGCTCTAATTTACTTTCCGTCCCCACCCACAGTTCACAAAAGGAACCAAAAATATCAAGAAAGTAATTTGTGGACATGACATTGAGATTTTGCCCTTGGAAAACTCTTTCATACAGTATTATACATGGACTGCATTCTTATCATCATCCAAACAATGGTACATTCCTTCCGCTTCCATGAATTTACATTGCAGCAGGAGTCTCTTATTTTTATTTCTATAAAAATTTTGAAAATGTCTTGCATTTAGTATATGCTCAATATATATGGGTTGAAACACTGAGGAGCAAGGTACTAACACTGGAGAAACAAAAAGGATGCCACTGTGAGAATTCTCACAGATTACTGTGCTTTGGGGCATAGGAAAGTAAAGTGTAATGTAACATGCCACATGAGTGCTGTGGAAATTTATCATCTGAAATAAATACATGACCTTTTGGTATATTAACCAAGAGAATTTAGCTTCTGTGTGACAATTTTTAAGCTAATGAAATAGCATGTCACTTCCTGTATTTCTTCACATTTATTATAAGCCTTTTAAATCCCTTCTAAAAGCCACACATTTAGATTTCCCACTCTACTCAACTTTTATTGTTTATGTGCTTCCTGTGACGATAGCTAGACAGACAAGGCTGATAAAAGGAAAGATTGCCCATATCAAATCCTTACCGGTAACTGTGTAATGGGATTTTTTTTCCTACCAATAGAAGCCCACTGTTTCACTAAGAACTCACCCATTTGAGGCATTTAAAACGGATGGAAAGTTATATGCTGACCAAACCTTCTTTTTAAGAGAGTGAAATGAATGCTAATCTAATTGCCCAAGAATGCATAAACTGGGTTTTGAAAGCAAGACTTCTACACTGGTTCCCCCTGCTGGATTTGCAGATGAATGTCTTTGGAAATTGATGAAAGCAATATATACCTGAACCTTTTCATTTGAGGGCATGCTACTCAAATGGCAAATCCAGCGTTCTAGAACACACGTACTCTGTGGTAAACATGCCAAGTGTCTCTTGAGTTTTCTGCCCAAAGGCAGAAATACTATAACTAGAACACTGTGAAGCCAAGACTCAAAGTGGAAAACAAAAGCATGCCAGTCAGAAGGCTGCATTAGGGAATGGGATGGCACACATGGATAAAAATAAAAACCCAGTAACAGTGGACTAGGAAGACAGCCAGATTGGTTTCTACTATTGTAAAGCTGGACTTGGGGTCTGACCATGAAAATATTTCTCGTGCATTTAGAACTGCTGGAACCAATTTTTCACTTTCCTATTAATTGTTGTTTCTCTTTTCCTTCTTAACTTCCTGTCTTCACAAGAAAGCTTTTTACCCCCACTCCACAGAGATGTGGTGGTAATCAGCCTAATTTTAAAGGTAGCGTGTCACTGTACGCTTCAAGCCTATTGTGAAATCTGTGTTAAAAGGTCTGTCTGTTGGGTGAGACAGAAAAGCTGGCAGATTTTTTCTGCTTGAGTGGGAGTCCGTTTGATGAGGGGAAGAGGGGAACACTGACCTGTGTTCCTGACACATGCTCCTGTGCTGACTTGGCCTTCTTAAGGGAGCGAGAGAAGCAGTGATGGCTATTTCATTCCTAGAGCGAAAGCCGATGCCATCGCCCACTGGGAGAACCAGAAGAGAGAAAATGTCAGATCATCTGTGGTACTTGCAAAAAGACTAGTGAAAACATTGGATTTAGGTAGTTACAGAGCTGCCCCAGGTTCTCATGGTAAAGTTTATGCAGTATCCCCTAAGCTGTCCCAAGTGACAAATGGCACAATGCAGGGCAGAGGGAATTCTGTCTGTACTTAACATGTTCATTGATGGTATTCTTTCTCCACTGAGTGTCATTTTTTTTATCTGTGTATTGACTTTTGCTATTCTATTATAAACCTTTTCTTTCATCCAGGTTACTTTCTTCAGTAAGTTATTTTTCAGAGCTGCTCAGGGAAATGTTTCCCCTTTGTATCTCTGAGGCTCTTGTTTCAGCTCTACTAGTTGAGGTATCTTCTGAGGAAAAACCATCCTCTTGCCCCTAGATTAAGAGCTGGTGGTAGTAGCAGATGGTGGGTCAAAGCACCCAAGCAAAACAAAATTAAGTGATCTGGCCTGGTTGTGGGTCAGGAGTTTTAAAAGGGCTCAGCTGGGTGATTCTTCTGTTCCTTGTGGCTTTGGCTGAGGCCATCTTTCAGCTGCATTCAGCTGGCAGCTAGGCGAGTTTAGAGGATGTTGAGAAGGCTTCACCCACATGTGCAGTCCCTCCGTGCTCTGCCACATGGCCCTTCTCCTTCTCCCTGTGCTTCTATCCACTTGGTAGGCTAGCCAGAGTGTCTTTACAGCATGACGATTGGCTTCCCAGAGGGAGGAAGTGGAAGCTACTAGTCTTCTAAGGGCTTAGCTTGGAGGGCCCATAACATCACTTCCACATTTCATTGGTCTAAACAATTTCCAAAACCAGTCCAGACTGAAGGAAAGGAGGGAGAGATTCCACGTCCTAAAAAATAAAGAATCTGTGGCATCTTTAACCCATAGGAATATATGCTGATAACCTCTGCTTCTCTGTTTTATATACTTTGACTACAGGTTTTATATTTTGTTTCTGTGCCTTTATGTAAATTTTTTATTAAAAGTTGTTTTTTTTTTTTCCAAACAAAAAGAGGTTTGGAAAGCCTACCAGCAACAAGTTACAAAATATGCCTTTATTTGCTTTTGAAAAGTTTGTTTTTCTACACATAAATTCACAGATCTATATTATACATTTTAATCCAAAAGAAAATTTTAGCTAGTTTGTACTATATAGGCACCGTTGCATCTGCCCAGTTATTTATTTTTCAAGGATTTATGTAGTATAGCGTAAACTTGACCCAGATTTGTTCAAAACAAAATATTTTATAGCATAGATTTGTTAGGCTGAGATGTATAGGTTAAATAAAAATAGATACTTTTGCAACATAGATCAAACAGAAATATAAAGGGCATAGAAACTTAACCAAGTTTTTTACACAGTGCAGATTGCTTGAGTCAAGGGAGAAAAGATGGATTTAAAATCTGTATTGCATTTTGGGAAATGTTGTGCAAGGACAGAGATGTAACTAGGACTGCTGAGTGAATTTTGTTTACTGCAGTTCAACATTTCATCAAGCAAATCGTGTGCAAAGGGACGGGTATAAATGTACCTATTTATGTAGGTAATTTTTCTGTTTCATGCCTCTGATTCATCTCTCTGCCTTGCTTTATGGGGAGTCATGCTACATTGGTTATTAATTTCAGAGCTGCATATTAGCCATAAAGAGATATTTCATAAATTGACTTGATGTAATTTTTTTCCTCTGTGGTTTCCTTGAAAGATGAAAATGGTGCAGAGGGAAAACAAAGTGCAGAAGAAATGGAAGGGCAGAGCCAAGAAGCAGGTGGGCTCAGATTTCTTTTGAGGAGTCTCCTAGGCCTCATCCACAGAGGTGAACAATGACTTTACTCAGTGTTATTTTCTGAAAATGCTTATACTTTTTACCAGGTTAACTTCACTGGTCATTCAGGTATCCCTCAGGAAGTGACTAACTCTATTAACTCTGAGTTAGGGCTTCCTATCAGAAGAGTACATTGTCATGTCTCATTCACCAATTCCATTTTTCTTGCATGTAATAACAGTTTGTTTAGTTATGACCTCTTAAGGGACGAACGGAGTTTGAAGTGTCAAATAAGAGGTTGGCTGACCTAGGGCAGGTTAAAATGAGCAGATGCATTTTGGACCAAAAAAAAAAAAAAGAAACAAAAAAATGCTTAAATGAAATAAATAAGAGGTTTCCCCTCCACAAAGAATGGAGTGTTCTTTACTGTTTTGCATTAAATTTTGAAGACTCATATTTCTGGTTATTTCTCTGCATGTTGTAGGAGATGGTGTAACGGAGCCTGACTCCTCCACACACAGAGCTAAAGTGAGATCCAAAGCTTTCTTGACATCTCCTCCGTCTCTTAAGGAGCAGATGTGTCAATTGAACATATTAAAATAAAATAGCACTTAAGACTCAAGAGAGATTGTCATCACCTTCAATTTATCATCTCTTTCTACCCATTTTTGTACTCAGGCATACTCTCTTTTGAAAATAATAGACACAATTATGCAGCTATCAACACAACCACCCAAATAAAAATATCCTTCTTCTCTTTACTTTGCAAATCATTCTCCTGCTTCTAATGCACACCACAGTGGTGGTGTTGGGGGTAGGGGTGCACATTTTAAATGGGGGCTCTTTCTCATATGTGCCATGGAACATTCTAGGCCATATGCTGAACTATTGGAAATAAACCAGATAGCGGGATACGTTTTTCACTGAAAACTTCCTACATTAACCTTGGAACTTTTACAAAAGAACTGGAAGCTTTTATTATTAACCTGGAAGATGGAATTGAAGAAGGCCAATCAGAGAAAGCACTGAAGCAAGGCAGCAAAGACCTTGTGCAGCTGCTGCGGGGTCAGCGGGCTCCCTTTGCTGAAATGTAGTTCTTGCAATGAAATGAATTTTGATACCACAAACTGTTGTTATTCACGCCTCCACCCCAGCCCCCGACCCACACATCATTATGTTCCATGGAAGATGAGTCTTATATGAAAAGCTGTCACTGTTTTGACTGTGTGGGGCTGATCAATATTAGTCAACTAACTGCTGACAGCTGAGGTCATTCTCTGAATGTTGAGGTTTCATGGGTTTTTTTCACTCAATATTCTGTGTCAAACCGTCTTTATCAACATAGATTTTTCCTATCCCTGTTCATACATAGAGATACACACACATGCACATGTGTGTACATGCACACACATTTACCTGTGTTTTATTTTATTCACCCTTTTCCCTTAATCAATTGAAAAGAGGTAGTTTCTTTCTTTCTTTCTTTCTTTCTTTCTTTCTTTCTTTCTTTCTTTCTTTCTTTCTTTCTTTCTTTCTTTCTTTCTTTCTTTCTCTCTTTCTCTCTTTCTTTCTTTCTTTCTTGATTTGGGCTCGTCTTGCCTGTTAGCAGGCAAGTAAAATGTAATCTCTCCTCTACCTCTTAGATCAATAGCCTCATCACCACAGTACGGGAACCTCTCAGTGTGAGGAAGAGTCCTAAATGCACACCTGAGAGGCTCCTTTTACTCTTCCAAACAAGACCACTGCCTGACATGGGGTCCAGTGGCAGGGCCCATCTATCATCCACCAGTGTCCACATGCCTTGTTATGTCTACTCCACTCATTTTATATCCTCCCTAATCCACACGCAAAGAAATTGAAGATATGGTTCTGGTTATTAAAGCCTTTTTCATGTGCTGTTATTCTTCTAAAATAATGTACCTGTTTTCTATTCAATATAATTTCCAACTTCAATTTCGATTATATAATTCTGCAGGCCCCTTTCACTTCAAGGAAAAACACAGCCTCGCACTAGCATAGCCCATCAGTTTTTACCACCATCATGCTCAAATCAAAAGTTGTGAAAGCATTCTCCAGTCATGTAACAAATGCATACCAAGGGTCACGGACACTGTCTGGGCACGAGGATACAGCAGTAAGGTATAAAGACAATATCCCTGCTTCCTTGAAGCTTATATCCTCATGGGGAGAGTCCAAAAATAAACAATAAACAACAACAAAAAGTATGAAATGGTGACAAATGTCTTGCGGAGAAATGAGGTAATGTAGCAGGAACACTGTGAAGGCCACCTTCCACTGGCAGACTGGGGAAGATTCCCTTAGGAAGCGATAATTAAAATGAGATGTAAGTGATGAGATGATGAAAGTGTGTTCACTTGGAGGCAACAGATAATGCAAACGCCTCTAGGCCAGTTTTGGTGTGGCGTGCTGGAGAGAGAAGGTGGAATGGCTGGAGCACCATGAATTAGAGGAAAATGGTATGAGATCTGGTAAAAGGTCATAGTACCAGATTATTTCTGACTGTATAAGATTTCACTTTATTAGAACTACAAAGAGAAGCCAATGGGAGTTTTTAAGTGGTAAAGAGACAAAGCTATGTTTTAATAAGCTTGTTTTGCCTATGAGTTAAGATGGTCCAAAGAGCCAAAGTGAGGACATTTAGAAGGCTACAGTAGGAACACAATGATGGTGGTTTCTGGAAATGGTGATAGAAATTAACTGAACTGTGTTACATTCTGGAGTAGAGGTAACAGGATGTGCTGATGGGTCAGAGATGGGGAAGGAAGGAAAGAGGGGTCAGTTCTAGGTTTTTAGCATCAGTAACTATGGAGATGATGGTGCCACTTACCCATAGGATATATGGAGGACTGGCTGCAGGGCACAGGTTTTGCTGAGCAAGTTAACAGCTCATTTTGGCCATGGTCAATTTGGAAGGACTCTTACTTAGCATATGGGATGTGAAAAAGCCAGTTAGATATATGAGTCTGGATTTCTAGGGAGAGGTGTAGGCCAGAGATACAAGTTTGAGATTCACTGGCATATAAATTATATGAGACTGAATAAGATTCACCAGAGAGAACACGTCAGTAAAGAAAACAGTGAGACCTGGGACACCATTACATCTACATGTGATAACAAGGCAGAAGGAGCAACCATAATAAGAAAGTGTTTCACACACGCACACAAAAGATTTGTGCAATGTACGAAAAAGGTGCTGTGACTGATCAAACATGTCAAAAGTGGTTTGTGAAGTTTCATGCTAGAGATTTCTTGTTGGACGATGCTCCACACTCAGGTAGACCATTTGGGGTTGATAGCAATCAAATTGAGATATTAATTGAGAACCATCAATGTTATACCACACAGGAGATAGCTGAAATACTCAAAATATCCAAATCAATAAAGTTATTGGTGAAAATTTAAAAAAAGGAAAAGAAAGAAAGTGTTTCAGAAAGAACCAGAGTAAAGAAATGCTACTGGGAGATCAAGTAAGATAAGAAAAGAGAAACGACCATTGGATTTGGCAAAGGGAGGTCACCGGCACCTTTGATAAGAGACTTCATGGAAGAGCGGTGGAGCTGGTGGAGAGGTTATGGAGAGACTGTGAACTCGGGCAGTGTAGAGGAGCAACACACTCAGCTGTTTCAGAGGGTTTTGCTAAGAAGAGAAGTAAAGAAGTGGGAAGATGTGACATCAAGGTTAATAGTTTGCTCTATTTATTTTTAATAGGAGATTGTCACTTAACAAAAGAAAGTGATTCATCCTCTTCAACTATGCCTCTTCTAAATTTTTTATTCTCTGTTCCAATAGAGACATGACCTAAATGTAATAGTCATATACATTATAGACAAAGGATAAGTTAGAAAGTGTGTGATTTGCCTTTAAATATGTTAGTTACCATGCATGTATGTATGACTCTTTAACGCCATGACCCTGTTACTGCATACACACACACACACACACACACACACACACACACACACACAAATTCCTTCTCCAGTTGTCAGGTATTAACCATTTCAAATGCTTTTTATAATCCTTCATGTCTTCAATTCACCATTTTAATGTTAGTAAATTATCCATCGTCCTGGAGGCCAGACATGAGTGGAATCACTAGGGTGCCAACGATACTGAAAAGATAGACCAACTCTGATGAGGTTAATTGCTGCTGTAAGGGGACAAGGGGCCTTCAAATTTCTTACTCCCCACCCCACCCCTGGGTTACGTGAAGTCTCCAAGGGCTCCCTCCCGGTGCTTTTCCTACACGCGATGCCCTCTCGGCCTCAGCCCTGCGCCCTGCGCTTTGAGGCTAGCTGAAGGAGCAGATGTGCTGACGCACATATAAAAGCACTTTGTAGAAACTTTCAAGAGCATACTTTCTTTCACAGTCTGTTACTATGAAAAATAATGTACTGTTCTACTAGAGGTGGGGAAGAAGCAAAATGCCGAAGTAGAATAGTACCAACAAATAGCATTTTTCACCAAAAAAATAGTTTTTAGTTCATTGGGTTCTCTCTTAACTGAAGGTTTCTGTTTCATTGATTATAAAAGGGACTCGTAAACCACCAACCCCTTCAGTCACTGTTCAGTATGTTAGAGCAGGCAACACACACGTGCTTCCTGTGGCGCCGTGGGGAGGGGCAGGGTAGGCCGCGAGGCTCCGGCTTGACGGTGTTAACTCTGAGACAGCGTTTCTCTCTCCTGCTTTGTAGACGGTGTCAGTGCTGCTACTGTGCATGGCCCTGCTGCAGAAGAGGCAGCTGAAGTCTGTAAAGATGAAGGTATGAGGCTCCTTACCGCACCTAAAAATTAAAAACTCTTAGGAGACCTTTTGGGTTTTGTTTATATGGAAAAGGGAAGCAGCGAGCAAAGTCTGTCTAATTCTCATTAAGCACCTCCATTCCCCACACAAAGATCTCACCCACTCTGTTTTATTCCATATCTGCCTTTTTCAGAATGTGTCTGTACATGTACATTTGTTCTTCTGAAAAGTAACTTTGTGAAACAAGAGAATGATTGGAGAAATCATGTTTCAAGAAGATGTTTAAACAGAATTAGACATTTGTGCTGTTTATAGGCACTCATCAGAAATAAGTTCAAAAAGAGTTGGCATCTGTGAACCACCTACCAGAGCTTCACTATCCAGACATAAGAAGAAATCTTGGAAAGGCCTCCTTAGAAATAAATCTTTGGCAAAAGCATCATTCCTCATTCTGTGGACAGTTACTGTGAGGAAATGCTGCTGACCCAAGTATCTCCAGAAGAAGCAA
>VMDR010036817.1:0-10399 GCA_007922815.1 Macrotus californicus | reverse complement strand
GTCCCTTTAACATTTCATATAATAAGGGCTTGGTGATGATGAACTCCTTGAACTTGACCTTATCTGGGAAGCACTTTATCTGCCCTTCCATTCTAAATGATAGCTTTGATGGATAAGGTAATCTTGGCTGTAAGTCCTTGCCTTTCATGACTTGGAATACTTCTTGCCAGCCCCTTCTTGCCTGTAAGGTTTCTTTTGAGAAATCAGCTGACAGTCTTATGGAAACTCCTTTGTAGGTTACTGACTCCTTTTCCCTTGCTGCTTTTAAGATTCTCTCTTTATCTTTCATCTTGGGTAATGTAATTATGATGTGCCTTGGTGTGTTCCTCCTTGGGTCCACTTCTTTGGGACCCTCTGAGCTTCCTGGACCCCCTGGAAGTCTATTTCCTTTGCCAGATTGGGGAAGTTCTCCTTCATTATTTGTTCAAATAAGTTTTCAATTTCTTTCTGTTCTTCTTCTCCTTCTGGCACTCCTATGATTTGAATATTGGAACGTTTAAAGACATCCTGGAGGTTCCTAAGCTTTTCCTCGTTTTTTTGAATTTTTGTTCCTTCATTGTGTTGTGCTTGAATGTTTCTTTCTTTCTTCTGGTCCACATCATTGATTTGAGTCCCATTTTTCTTCCCCTCACTGTTGGTTCCCTGTACATTTTCTTTCATTTCCCTTATTGTAGCCTTCATTTGTTCATCTAATTTGTGACCAAATTCAACCAAGTCTTTGAGCATCCTGATTACCAGTGTTTTGAACTGAACATCTGATAGGTTGGCTATCTCTTGGTCACTTAGTTGTATTTTTTCTGGATTTTTGATCTGTTCTTTCATTTGGGCCATTTTTGTTGTCTTGCCGTGCCTGTTATGTAGTAAGGGGCGGAGCCTTAGGCTTTCATCGGGGTGAGGCAACCATGTCCATGCGTTGTGACGCTGTTTGTGGAGGCAGGTCCAAGAGGGAACAACGGTGCTTGCTCCGCTCTCTGCCAGTTTTCAGCAACTTTCCTCAATACCCGCAGTCATATTGGGCTTCTCTGGTGCTGATTCTGGCACTGATTCCTGGGTGAGTGGGCTTGTGCATGTTCTAGGACCCTGTGGGTCTCTGCAATGAGCTCTCCTGTGAGTCCGGGAGTTTATCTCGCTGCCACCACCTCACCCCACACAGGAGTTTTCAGTCAGAGACTTTGAGGCTTTATTTCCCCGCGCTGGAACTCTGGGTTGTGGAATCTGTCTCGCTCCCCAGTTGTTCCTGCGGTTTATCCGCACGAGGGTGTGGGACTGCCCGGTCCACCACCACGCCTTGTCCCAATCCACGCCCCGCCGCATGAGTCCTCTCTGCCCGGCTCCCCATCTCTGCCACTCCTACCAGTCTGGATGAATGTTTCTTCTTTAATTCCTTGGTTGTCGGACTTCCATACAGTTCAATTTTCTGTCAGTCCTGGTTGTTTTTTGTTTTAAAATTTATTGTTGTCCTTCTTTTGGTTGTGTGAGGAGGCACAGTGTGTCTATCTATGCCTCCATCTTGGCTGGAAGCTCCTTAAATGAGTGTTTTTAAACTATTCACTCTCTTTTGCCTCCAGCCATCTCTTCTTTTATGAAACAACACTCTTTCAGTTGTTTCCTATTGTACAATGATGGTCTACATCATGGATACTCTTTCCTAGACCCTTGCCTGGCAGTGCTACTCTCTGGCCCTGCCGGCCAGCTCCAGTGTCCATGCCTAGCCATGGTCTGAACCATGCTCAGTGTACCTTAACTATCACCTTTCTTTGTGTCACAGCTACTTCCATAATCCATCTCATGATGGCACTGGCAATTTTTCTCTGAAGGTTTTGGAGTGTGATCCAGCACATTACACATCTACATATTAGAACCCTTTTCAATTCTTATTATGGAGAAATTTGATAGAAATATCATCGTTGTCTTTATAAGTCCATAATAAACAGGAAAAAAACTATGTGCAGACTGTTTCATGAAAAGATTTTTACCCTGAGTCATGGACCAAGGGTAGGGTATTAATGTAGAGTTACCCAATATGTTTTTTTTTTAACAGCTAAGGACATTATTTATTTTAAAAAAGAAAGAAAGAAATGCCTCCATCTGCCATCACCATTTCATGAGAGAAAGGACAGGCATGCGCTCAGCTCCACCATCATCAACATACCACATATCATGGTACTGTAGCACACTCCTAGTCAATACTTGTGAATAAATGGATGCAAAACTAAATATGATTTATAGTAAATAGGCTTCACTGAGTTAAAAATTATCTCCAACAATTCTTTGGCTCACTGTCTATTGATCTGGTTGCAAGAGAAGTTCCATTTGTCAGAGGGGCCATGGCCAAGAGAACAGTTTACAGCCCTTGTGTGACCAAGTTATTTGTCTTGAGTGACATGGTCTTCTAAATTTTACATATACCCTGTCTTCCAGCAAGTTGTACATTCTAGTTCTACAGTCTTGATACTCTACTGCCACCAGCAGAATGGCACAACCATTCTCCAGTACCTCCCAATATCCACAGCTGAGAAATACCTGAAGTCATCCCAGGACTATGCATGCCACTGACTCAATGTCAGCTCTCCTTTTCTCAGCCCCAACTGATTAACCCTAACCTTAGTCATCCTTCCACAACAATGCCTGTTAACATGGGCTCCTCCAACTCAAAAACCTTCAATGATTTTTCATTAAGCACAGAAAAAGCCCCAAGTCCTTAGACAAATATTAAAAGGCTTCCCTAACCTGAAGGATATATCTTTTAATCTCAGTGCCTTCCAGCATTTAGTTTTAACTCCCTTCTGGACTTTTCAACATCTACTTTACCTATTAGTAAGTGTTGTCTTCTTGCTTCTGCTAGAGAATGAGCTAGATGCCTCCTTTACACCAGCACAAAGTCCTGCAAATACTAATTCAAGTTACAACTGTTAGATGAATAAATAGAATATGCAGGCACAGATAAATAAAACTGCACCTTTACTCAACTACTCATACTATGATCTGCCAGAGCACTCAGTGCAGTATTAGGTACATCATCAGTACTCAATGCATAGCACTTGAATACAGTAAGGATAGAAGGTACTCCAGTTGGTGTGACTCAGTGGTTGAGTGCTGGCCTATGAACCAAATGGACATCGGTTCAATTCCCAGTCTAGAGCACATGCCTGGGTTGTGGTTATCCATGAGAGTCAACCACACATTGATGTTTCTCTCCCTTTCTTTTTCCCTCCCTTCCTCTTTCTAAAAAAATAAATACATAAAATCTTTTTTAAAAAAGAAAGGATAGAAGGTAAGAGGAAAGGAAGGAACGTAGAATGGATAAAGGAGGAATGAGCTCAAGGGAGGTAAGGATTAAAACTAAATTACAGTCCCATCAATTTAGACTTTTTCTATTGGGCCACAAGGCAAAGGTGGGGGTGTGCAATGCTAGGAGTGAGAGATTCAGATACTATGAATAAACTATCCACAATGAGTCAGGAAATGGGGTCATAAAGCCACCAGGCACAGGTTGTGGGAATCCCTGTCCTCAGCAAAGGAGAAAAATACTGAATTTCTGAAGTAAAGGCAAGTGAAGGTCAAATGCAGAAGTGCCCAATGGCTTTTAACTGGCCCTTGTGTTTATGTGCTCTGTGTCCAGATATTCTTCCATATGTGAGTTCTGCTAACCAATAGTCCCAGATCATCATCAGATACTTGTGTGGCAACAACCACACAAAAACAACAACTTTCCATAGATGGTTCTTCTAGAACTTCTTCATGATTTACTTTGGTGATTTCTCAGAGAGTTTCAATGTGTCCTCCTGCTCCATTTCTCCAGGATACCCAGTTTGTGACTTTACTATGATTGTCCACCTTTCTCTTCTAGACTTTGAACAAGTCACCTCCTCCCATAACTGTGGAATGTTTAAATACTATAATGAATCTCTTATTCCATGGCAGTAGTGGATATCCTTTGTGATTGAGCCTTAGAGCCATAGAAATTAAGAGGCCTCTATCCCTCCAACCTTCTTTAAATAAGAAGCAGCCTGAGAAAGCTACTCCACTATAAATATTGATCATTTTTATGTAAATGTAGACATATTAAAATGTATTCAGAATTTGTTTTAATCATGTATGGTAAGACAGCAGACATAGAAACAATGATCATGAAGAAAGAAGTTCATATTCACTGATCCCTAAAAACAGGGGAACTGCCATGGCATGCAGGAGCCTATGGGGAAACATAAGGGGTGGTCAGAAGGCAGAGAGGGGTGGAAAGGGAGAGAATGACCCAAAGCCTTATTGGGGATTTTGTAGAAAGTAATGTGTAAGGCAGGTAGCTCTGGTGAATAAGACTGGGGTTAGATAATGTGAATACTTCTTGGTGGGCTCTAGGCCATACGGGTGGCCCCAGGTTGTCCAGTGTCATGTCCTGGGTTGATTTAGGGCAGAGGAAGCATTTGCTTGTTGTGTATGATAGTTTGATAAAGGAGATGATTTGGGGTGTGGGCTCCAGATTGGTTAATATCAAAGGTATATATAAGGAGAGAGGTTTACCATCTCTTGACAGTTTTTCCAGGATAAATGTCTAAAATGCTAGATCATCAAGAATACAGAAAATAAGAATATATAGTCAATATAGGAGAGATGACTCTATAAGGACCCAGACAACAAAGCAAAGATCTAAGGAGAACAAAATCTAACAAAGTTAAGATCTAAAAAGCTAAGATCTGAGGTAGCAAACTGGGCTCTAATCAATATATATCCCCTGTCTTCAGAACAGGGGAAATTGTGACATATGCCCAAGTGGGTTTCAAAATTGTTGTGGAACAATGATCTTTATATGACTCACATTTCCTCTTTTTGTGAACATGAGTTTCTGTTATAGTTGGCTATGCCTGTTCTACATCATAGCTTGTTGGTTGTAGCTCTTTAATTTATAGACCATCAAATCAAGAAAAACCATGCTAAAGAACCCACCTGGAGAAATGATATATCAGGGTAAATTTCTCAAGCACACTTGGACATGATTACATGACAAGATCCTGGACTAATGCCTAAATCTGATGCTGTAACTGAATTAGACTTTTGTAGTTCCTGAGATGTGAGAGAGTATATTTTGCATGGGAGGAAAGTAAATAATTAGTGGCCATGGGTGAACCGTGAAAATTAAAGATGGTGTTTTTTTTTGTTGTTTTTTTTTGTTTTTGCACTCCCCTCATCTACAAGTGACACCTAGTATGCTTTCCTGAACCTGGGCTGGCCTTTGGACCTCCTTTGGTCATCAGCATGTGCTGGAAATAATCTTGCATAACCTGCAAGTCTGCATTAAAAGGGCTTTTGTGTACTAAGAGCACTTTCTGTTGGAGCCAGGTTGCTGCACTGTGAGAAGCTCAAGAGGTGCAAAGAGGTTGGCTAGAGGACCAGAAAGTTCTGTAGTTGCCAGCCCCAGCTGAGCTTCCGGCCAACAGTGCTAACAAACATGAACCATTTAAGTAACTCATCTTGCTTTTTCCAGCCTAGTCAAGCCTACAGGTGATTGTAGTCTAAGCTAATGAAATGAGAAGCAAAAGCACCCCTACTATGCTCAAATTGAAGTATAGAATTGTGAGAGATAATAAATAGTGGTTATTGTTATTAAAATGTAGGGTAAACGGAGGCAATCTGGCTTCCTCACCCAGGTGTCTGGGCGACTACGGGAAGCAGTTTCCCCCATAGGCCTGAGTGGGCTTGCATGCATAGTATGAAGCTCTGTTGCATAAGATCTGTTGGCATCCTGACGGCTTTGCCTGTGTTCTAGTATTTAAGGAGGTAGGAACTCCCCACTGAGTGCCCAGACAGGTACCACATAAGGGGACAGGTGACATGCAGTGTGCCATGCAGAGCTATGCAGGGGGACACGCAGCTTGCAGCATGCGTGGGTTGCCCACCCTTGAATAAAGGCATGTCAGACATCCCAACAGTTCCGTGAATAGTCTTCCATTGGCCCAAGTACCATGAATCTGTCAGGCCTTGAATGGCCACAACACACAAACCATGGTTGAGGGGGAATTACATGGCAATAGGCAGCTGAAGCAACAAGAGAGCAGCAAACTTAGAGATGCTTCAAAAAAATCTAAGTCATGGATCCCAACCTACGATCTCAGGTTTTCCCACTACACATTTTTCTAAGAGCCTACTTGCTTCTACCCCTCTAAAAAAGAAAAGCAAAAAAACACTTTTCTTGAAAAGAAGGAGAGCCACAAACCAGGCTTTTGAAAGCACACATAAAGAACACATTAAATCTTTTCTCTATTTGAACAGAATTTTTTGTACTTGGGGAAATTTTCCTTTCCAATTTCTTATGTTAGCACATACAAAGAAATACCCTTAAATAAAAAATATTAAAATTTTGTTTGGAGATTGATGATCCTGGATAGAGTAGTAACAAGCATGCTGTGGGCTCTAGCCACTCTGTTTTCATTTTATTTTTATATTGCTACTGGCAAATCTACATAATAAAAAATGTATATCTCCATACTCTTATACGAAAATTTTAAATTTCCTGTTATAGATTGATGCCTCTGAATGAAGGGGTTGCATGGTGTATCTGGTTCTAGCTGCTCTGTTCTCATTCATTATTGTATCGCTTTTGGCAAATCCGCATATCAGAAAAAAAGGTATTTGTATCTGCTTGCCTGAAGCTTGTTGATGTCTTTCCAAAGTTGCCTAACACATGATTAATATTATGCCAGAGAATCATCATGACTTGGGATCCAGATTAGGGCAAACTACTTTGACTGGTGCCCTTGAGCTCTTATATTCCTTAGTCAGGTAAAACAGCTTAGAGTTGTGAGTTATATACACAAGTATGTTGCTGAAACTGGTGAATAAAAATACAAGATAGCCAGTTAAATTTAAAGTCCAGATAAACAATAAATAATTTTTAGTACAAATATGTCCTATGTAATATTTGGCCATATTTAAACTAAAAACATATTTTCTTAGATATTCTATATTTTACCTGACAATCCTGTCATATGTCTCAGTAAGGTATGAGTAAGCCAGGTGTTTTTCCTATGGTATACACTATTTTTAAAGTTGTGTCTCTTTTTCTACTCTTGTGGGATCCGTAGTAATGTAGCTATGCTTTACCACGTAGCATGGAAAAGGTGATACAGAGTTCTGGGAATGGAGAGCAATGGGGACTATTCCTAGCATCTCTTTGGTACTTATAATACATGTAAAGATGAAGGTTTCACATATGTTAAATCATGCAATCCTCTTCACAACCCCAACCTTACCACAGGCTGAGAAAATGGACACTCGGAGAAGGGCTTACCCAGCGTCACATAGCTGGTGTCTTGAGGCTCAGGTCTCTGAGCAGAAGTACCTGATTGCCAAGCACATGTGCCCATAGCTTCACAATATGCTGATCACTAGTCAGGAGACTGGAGGGTGTGAGGGGGGAGTAAAGTTCTTGCCATTTCACTGTCACTCTGGTGCCTTCAGTGTGTTTTCTTATTGCATGGCGTTTAAGAGGCCTGTTTATAACTATGTACTTAACTGAGGACAAATGAAGGTAAGAGAGAATGAGGGGAGATGTGGAAGAGACATAAAATGTACCTCTTTTTTAAAACAGAAAGAGGAATAAATCCTTGTCCGTGACTCAAACAGACCCTACCCACTTGGTCTTGTCATATCTAGATGGTAGCAGATCCTCTTCCATGGACAGGGAGGGGACTGCTCTGCAGTAAACTTGCAGTTAAGTGATCTTGCTTATCGCTCAAATTCCAAGTGAAAGTCTATTTTTACATTGAAGAGCCCTTGGCATAAAGCAGAAATAGTAGGACTCCTCTTCTGAAACCTCAGAAGAAGTCTCTCTGTCTTGGAATATTGCAGGAGGGAATGAAGGGAGAAGAAAATGAGGACACAGCACAATGTCAAGTAAGTTATGGGCCCTGGCGCTTTGTAGTTCTGACCTATGCTGCTTGATGGGGAAGAGAAGCCTTGGCAAGAAAAAATTAGAAATTTAATTATAAAAAGATACTGAAATATATCACCCCCATGTAGAGGTTTCCTTTCCCAAAAGTAACAAGCCAAGACTTGGATCCAAGATGTTAGCAGATTGATATCTTTTTTATGAAAGACTGATGTCTCTTAGCCAGGTTAACTAACTCCAAACTTGGCTTCTATTTTCCATCACTCCTCTTCTTATACTTTAGAGCTCAGAATAAACCAGTCAGCATTTATCCTTGAGCTTGACCTAAATCATTTTCTGGAAAGGCGCTGACATGAAGGGAAACCAATGGCCCAAAGCTGAACAGAGCAAATGAATCACAAAATGATTTTGTCCCTGCTGAATCGTGTGGCCCTGATGCAGTTGAGAACTAGGATAGAGAATAAGGTTCCTATATGGTCCTCAGCCATTCGGAGATGACATTCAGTATTCTTTTCTTCCATGAATGCATACTGGCTTATATTACCATCAGGATTAGGATTTGGGAATTCTCACAGACGGCAAAAAAGCAAATTCACCAAATATGCGTGTGCTTACATACTGATTCCCCCAAGTAATTGTGGAAGTATTATAACAGGGTACAGCAAGGGCGGGGGGTGGAGGGGGGAGTCACAAATAGGGATATGTAATGGGGTCCAGAACTCAGTGTCCAGGAAATATTAGAAAATATATATATATAGGATGTCCTCAACCCCACAAATCTGAGCTGGGAGATGAGATGCATGGAGCAGGGCCATTGAAAGTGGTTTTGCATAGCAACAGTTTTGCAGATAACCTCTAGAACAGTCCTTTAACATACCTATAACCTTTAACTGGTTTCATGGATATGTTAAATAGCTGTGGCCATGCTTTGAGCCAGAGGGATGGGAGTGACTACAACCCAGGATGTAACTGGGAGGCAACTCCGCCTGGTTACAGAGCCTGCATAAGAGCTTGGAGATGATTGGCTTCACACCACAGGGCCACGCCTGCCTGGATTTACTATGGCAGTCCAGTAAAGCTGGAAAAATATGGGAATGATGGCAGCTGTGGCCAATTGTGGGAGGAGTTGGAAATGGTGCATCAGAGGAAGATTGGTGCTGGGATTTAAACCCAGGAGCAGCAGCCATGCAGGGTCTTTTTGGGACCACGCGGCTTGGGCAGAGAAAAACCATGAACTTCTACTTCTTTTCTTGAGATATGGTACCCCAGACTGGGCAAAGGGGAGAAGGAAGGACTGTGAATTTCTGGGTGTTCTAAAGGATTTTGGGATCTCAATGAAGACATTAAGTCATTACTCTTAAGTTTGTATAACTCTCTAAATAAATAATCCCTTTTCTTTTCACCAATCTCTGGTGTTGAGAGACGTCTTTCCCAGACAGTGGGCAAGGTGAACCTAGTACAGGATGGGGGACCCCCAGAGCAAATGGGTGGGTCCATTTGGTAATAGTATATCATTCCTCTTCCCCCAGGTCTGTTCTGTAACAGTTTCTTTTCTGCTTTCTGAAAGACATTTATTTGTATTTTCTGTGTGTATTTGTGAAATGGGAGCTGGGATATTTCAATAGTTTCACAGGAATCCATGGCTCCCTGGATAGAAAAGTTGATAATTAAACTTTACTGCTTTAAAGTACATATTTGAAGAATGATTTGATGTTTTTGCTAGATGAGAAACTCTCTTGTTTGATTTTAAGGCAGTTTTCAAGGTACAAATGAATTAATATTTTCAGTAGCAATTGTATGCCAGGTAAATGCAGTGCAGGGATCTGACAGGTACTAGCCTCGAAGTCTTCTAATCCACTGTGTGATGTGGACATGAGTCCCCTTGGTTCACACATGAGTTGACCAGGATTGAATAAGAGATGGCAAGCACATTATTCCAGGTCAGTCATTGCCAGAGAATGATGACACAGGAAGCACATCTAAACAGGTCTAGCTGGTTCCAAAGCTATGCTTTCTGTTGCCTCTCCTTTGCTTCTTGGGTCACTGAAAACCAGGTTGTTCCTTTGCTATTGGACAGGTACCCTGCCCCTATCTTTACCACCTAGAACTGCCTGAGGGCCTCACCCAATCCATTTTACTATCCTCATCAAAAACTGGAAGCATGGCAGAATTAACTCTGCCACCGCCAGGATTGCCCATTCATTGTTGTTCAGTGAGGCAATGCTGTGTGTGTTGCATGTACTGTTTTCTAGTTCCCTTCTGAGGCCACACCAGTCTCTAACATTGGTAGCTGCTTTGTTAACTTGTCCTTTTGTGGCTGCCTCACTCTCCTGTGTCATTTCTCCATCCCACTAGTGGTTCTTCTTAGATTATCTCTTATATTATAGCCTCGTGGCCTAATTTTGAGGAAACTCCCAAAATGTGGTTTCAGAGATGGAGGGACTGAAGAAGTGTGGTGTGTGTATGTGTGTGTGTGTGATGAGAAGGGTGGGAGAGAGTGTCGAGGTCCTGTCC
>VMDR010036816.1:0-10396 GCA_007922815.1 Macrotus californicus | reverse complement strand
TACAATTGTATGGAACATCAATTATCTACAATAGTACTGAAACAACAATAATGTGACAAGAAATACATGATTTGGATAACCAGAAGAGAACGTACCTGGTCAAGAGTTGTGTGTCATTGGAACACAGGTGAAATGAAGACGCAAAATTAAAATACAATAAAAAGAGAATAAGGAAAACCAGTCAAGCAATGCAATTAAACAGAAAATCAAAATGAGGAAAACTAAACATGAAGAAGAGAAATTAAAAAATACTAATAAAATACATCTGTTAAAAATAATGACAAGATAATAATAATACACATACAGGATAAAATGCCAGCTCTGTGGGATAGCAAAGTGACATTTATCTCAGTTTCTTAGTTTTTGGGTTTAGCCTTGTGTTCCCCCTTTCGATCTGTCTCTGGACCCTTTGTAACTCCATGTGTTATTGTCTCACTTGGGGGGAAGAAAAAGAGAGAGGATCCAAAAGAAAAAAAAAGTAATAATAAGCTTCCTGCTGACACTAAACCTGTTCAGCGAGTTCTGCTGGTCTTCCTAGATGCCACAGGAAGAGGGTGGCTGGGCTTCACTTTTCTCCCTTCCTTTTGTTCTGAGAGGATGGGGACCATGTCTGGGCCAGTAATATTCACAGTTTCCTGGCCTTGGGCCCAGGTCCTCCATAACCTGCCAGGCTCAAATCAGCCACTGAATCTCTGGGTACACAGTACGAGTCAATATCATGCATGCTGTTTCACTCAGCCACTGAGCCTCTAGGCACACAGCACATATCAAGCTCGGGAATGTTGTTCCACTAAACCACTGTGTCTCTGGGGGCGTACAACTCAAATCATGCTTGGGGAAAGCCCGCTGCTGCTTGAGAGTTCCTTACGCAGCAGCTGCCCGAAGTTCCCAACAAACACACGGCTTTTCACACAGTCCAAATTTCCAACCAGTCCAGAGACTATGCGAGTCAGGGCCAGTCTTGGCCTAACTCCTCCCTTCTCCATGTGTCACCTGCCACTCCAATTTCTCTGGTGTTGGCGTCCACAGTCCCAGCAGATGTGTACTGTGTCTGTGTGTCTCTCACTTCATCTCTATTCCCCCCAGTGACTTCAAGCATCCAGGTCCCTCCTGGTGCCAGGCTGCCCTCCCTGCTCTGGTAGGGGAGGGAGCTGGTGATCTACCTCTCCTCCCCATATCCTGTGGCAGATGCAGGGTGGGGGCCGCAGCAACTTTTGTCCCAGTGCAGATCTTAGGGACCTTACCATCCCAGCACACTGTCCTCACCAGCTGTTTTTCAATGTCCTCTGCAACTTTTTGCCTCCAAACTTCATATAAGCTGGGATTCCATTTGTTATTCATTCTGTTCCTCAGAAGACTGGCTAGGTGTTCCACCTGGGCGCTGAGAGAACTGGCCTCCACTCCCATCAACCTCACTACCATCTTCTGGTTTCTGGTAATTATTTTTTCAAATAAGTTCTCAATCCCTTGCTCACTCTCTTTTCCTTCTGGTATTTCCATTATGCATATGTAGTTATACTTCATGTTGTCCAAGATGTTTTTAAATTCTCTTTTTTTCTCATTCTTTTTTCTTTCTGCTATTCTGCCTGATTGTTTTTTGCTACCTTATCTTCCAAAACACTGATTTGATCCTCTGCTTCATCTAACTTACTGTTTATTCCTGCCAGTATATTATTTTTCTCAAATATTGTATTTTTTATTTCAGAATGATCCTTTTTTATGGTTTCTGTAGGGTAAATAGAGTAAATCATGTTCTCTCACCCAGATGCATACACAACTAAGATAAGCAGCATTCTTACTGCCTTGAGACTGGGACAGAAATGGCCCATTACCTTCAATGGGCCCGCATGCACAAAATCATACTTTGTTATACAATATCTCGGCACCCTGCTGCCTTTGTGTACATTTATTATATATAGGAGTTGGAACTTCCTGCAGTGCAACACATGGATTATAGCATGCATGAATCTCCTCACTCTTGAATAAAGGCATGTCAGGCATTCCCAGGGCTCCACCAATTTTCTTCTGGCTACCTGAATCCTGAATGAATCTGCTTGGCCTTGAAAGGCTTCAAGACAATTGGCACCATTGGCAGGATTCATTGCAGTAAGGTATGAATATGGAGGAGGTCTCAGGAACTCCGAAGGTGGGCCTGGAAGGTTAGCCAGTCACCAGGATGTGTTATCCTGTGACAATTCTCCTGGCAGCATGCACCCCACCTTAGAATTGACCCATTGTTAGTGGTGCAGCCAACATAGTAGAGAAGTCCCTGCAAGTGGTCAGGGAGATCCTAGAAAAGCCCAGTACCTGGGTGGTCATAGGGCCATAGGTTGGATGTTTCTTTCAGCTTTGCGAGCTGAGACAGAAACTGCACTTCATTATGCAGTGAAGCTACATGAACTCCAAGGAAGAGAAGAAGGCTTGGAAGCCAGTATTGGCACCCTATTTCTCCGAGTGGCAGAGCAGTGACCATCCCCAACCCTGGCCATAGCAGATGACTCAGAGGAATATGGAAAGGCTATGGAACCAAGTTTCCTGAAGTCTTGCCCAATGGTGTTACAGAAAATGAAGTCCCAGCAGCCCCTGGTGCCTGGTGAGATCCAGCTGGTTCTGCCCAGATGGTTGAACAAACAACCTACCACCTTATACACAGGCTCAACTGATCAACTCATGAATCAGTTTCGCCAGCAGCCCAAGGAGCCCTTAGCAGTTCAACTCTTACACTTTTGGGATTTAGGGGTGGACAGCATTATGTGCACTGATAACAAGATGGAAAAGTTAGCTTCCATCATGATTTACTCCTCTTTGCACCAATGGGGGAAGACTAGCTGGTAGCACGGGCAGAGGAAGAAATCACATTCTCTGTTGGAGTGGGTCATGGCAGATATTCGTATAGTATAGGCAGATGTGGGCAATGTGCCAGACACTTTGAGCAAATGGCAGTTCTTTGCAGACTTAGCACAAATTCTGTGGGAGTTGGGCATGTGCCAGACTATGTTCAATCCAAATTCCCAAGGCCCTGATGATGAATGCTTTACAGCAAGGATGTGGGATCTGGTGGTGCAGCATGCCCATGGTGAGTCTGAGGAAGGTGGAGTCCCATCACTGGCAGAAAGCAGTTCAGGTGGTATCTCAAATTCTCTCTGTTTCTTGGTCAAACAACACCCTCATACAGGTGACCAAGACACAGATGAGGTCAGACCTGTTAGGGCTGGAGTAGATCAAACTAAGATTGATAGAAATCCCAACGCTTACTTATTAGAGCTCTGGAAATAGCTGGGAGCTAACCAACACTTCCTGTGACCCCAGAAGAAGAAGACGGGGAGAAGGAAGCCCAGGTATGCAACCTGATAGGCTCATCTAGTACAGATGGAAGACCACCTGGCTGTGCTAACCTCCTAAGAATAGGAAGGAGATATCCTTTGAAAATTTGAATAGGAGGAAGAGCCAAGAAACCCATCTACAGGGGATGGACGTGGACTAGAAAAGGTGAAAGCTGTGTGGCTTTCCTTGGGTATTGGGTGACTGTCCCCCCATGACTATATTGTTTTGGTGTCCCCCATTCCTGAGTGTATCCTGGGTTCCTTGTGGGAGTCTGTTGAGGCTCTCTGCAGTGATAGGCTGAGCATTCACCTATTCAGATACTGTTCCCACAAAGCATGACAGCAATTAAACAGACAAAATCTGGCTTAATACTGAGGTATGTCAAATTAGTCAGTGGGCAGAACTGTGAGCTGTGTGGCTCACGGCTGCCAGTGAAGCACCACCCCTGACTATTTGCACAGATAGTTGGGCCATGTACTGGGGGCTAACAGTGTGGATCTCTACATAGCATGCAATTAAACGGATGGTTATGCATAAGCCATTATAGGGGCAGGCCTTGTGGCATGACCTCGGGGAATTAGGCCCCCAAAAACATGTCGCAGTCCCATCTGGCAGGACCGTGTGTCGTTGTGGAGTGCTTGTCCTATAATCCCACACAAGTGATGAACAAATTCACACAGACTAAAGGAATCCGGTGGAGAAGAAGGGATGTCGAGCTACTCTCTAACTGAGAAAGAGAGTGCTAGCTTGGCCACTCTGTCAGTAAGAGAGAGGACTGGCCTGGCCACTCTCTCAGAGAGAGAGGGCCCCAACCACAGGCTTTTATTGAAACTCCAGGAACATTACATTCAGGATAGTCCTCATTTACTATGCATAGGTTTGTTTTAGGTGGTTAACTATTATAGATAGCAAAGAAAGGAATGTTGCTAATCACTTCAAAGATAAAATACAAAGTGGAGAGGTGGCTTAGCTAGTTACACATGTACTTTGGAAGTCTGGCCCAAATCAAAGTAAACTTCTGCTGTCTCCATCCCAGGTGAGGGAGTTTTTTGCAAGAGCAAATTTTAAAGCGACCTAGTAATAATGCATGTCTGATTCCCCACGGGAGACCTATCCACAGATGTTACCTGCATGCTACACGCATCTGGACTGCATTCAGAACCAGAGCTGAGCCACAGGCCACATTACACAAAAACAGGTCCCCCATAGAAACACATCACTGTATACCATGTGACCAGGCATGCACCCCTTGCTCTCCCTGGGAATGAATGATGAGGCTGATACGCTAGCCAAGGTGCAATGGCTGGAAACAGTGCTTACTGGCTTGTCAGGAACAGAAGTTGCCCACTGGTGGCACCAGTACCTCTTACATGCTGGACAGAAGACCATGTGCTCTACCATAAAAACTTGGGGGTTACCTGTCACCTTAACAGAGGTACAGGAAACTTTTGAGGCCTTTGTTATCTATTTGTGAGAGCATCTTCAGAGGCCTCTGGAAACTATAGGGCAGGTGGTGCAGGGATGAGTAGCTATGACCTGGTGGCAGGTTGATGTAATCAGGTTTTTGACTAGTTCAGAGGGATGTAAGTATTCAATCATATGTGTGGACATGTCTACTGGACTTTCAGCTGCTTATCCTGCATGGCACCTGGATCAGAAAGTGGTAATCACTGTGCTGGAGGGTTTATGTGTTCCCTACGGACAACCCTTGATCATTGAAAGTGATTAGGGGATGCATATTACTGGGGCCTTGGTGTGACAATTGGCCCAAGACCTGCCAATTGACAGGGAGTTCCATGTGGCCTATCACCCCCCGCCCTCCACCAAGCTGCCAGAATAATTGAATGGTACAATGGTCTCTTAAAGTAGGGCCTGCCTGCCACAGCTACCACCCTTATGCTGGGTGGGGGTTGGGGGGGTTGAAACACTTATGAAATATCCTCTGGACTCTAAATGAGAGGAGATGGAGGGGGTGCCTAGCTCCAGTGGAAGCCTTACTCCACTGGACTGTAGACCCAATTCAGCTGCAGGTATAGACTAAGGGCATTTTGCTGAAACCAGGCATGGGAAACCAAGGAAATGTTATTTGGCCTGCCCCTGAGGGCCTAGAGCAAGAGCAACAGCCACTTGGACATGGCCTTGGGAAATAAAAGGCCCCACATGTGTTGAGTGGCTCTTGTTGCCCCTTGGGGACAATGGCTGGAGAGAAATTTGCAAATAATGCCCTGGGAGATTGGGACATGATACTCAGTCTTAAAGGTGACATATCCAGGGCCAGCAGACCAATAAATGCTTCTCTGTGGCACCTTTGTTACAACCTTATGGCCCATTAGGAGTTCCCCAGTGTTGTTGAAAGTAGATTCTGAGCCTCCAGTTGAGATACAGAAGGAATGGTACGTACATTCAGGAAGGCCCCCTCTGCCAGCCACTGTTTTATCAGCTGATCAGAAAGTTGCTTGTGTATTACCTGAGGGTCATTATTTGCCATAGTTAGTTCCAATAACTGTTTTGTCTTTTTGCCCCTAGGGTGCAAATTAACACGTTAGTGGGCAGAGTACATACTTAGGCCTCAGTGGCTAACCAATCAGTGTGCTGAGTCTGCACTGAACTCCCCCTGAGCGCATCTGCTGGCCTCCCATGATGTAATTCTCCAGCTTCTGTCTCAGATTGGACTGGGTTAACGCACAATGAAACAGTGCACATCCCTTGTGGAATGTGACTTGGACAGACATCTATGCTGGAGCAAAGCAGCAGTATGACCAGCCCAGGTGTTAATCAGCTACTCCATACTGGATGGCTCAAGGTGGTTCATGGCTGAGGCTGTGGAGCTGGCTGGACCAGCTCCCCTTTGTATTGAGAACCTAAAAGGACAAGCCCAGGTGGGCTGGACTCCAACAGGCCTGTGTCAGACTCAGACTCTAAAGAATTCCTGGAGGTGTGGAATGATGCTTGGGCTGCAATTCCCACTGGAGCCCTCTGGTTGTATGGTTCACATGAGTGGCTGTACCTGCCCAGAAACCGTTCTGGCCATTGTACCTGGGGATGACCTTATCTGTCTGCTCAAGATCAGGAAACTCTTGTAATCTCGCCAACCAACTGGGACGCATTTAAGGTGCAACTCTGGGTAAAGTAAACTCCTTGGTGGTATTACCCATTAGCTATTTTTTTCTCCTTAAGCTGCTTCTACAGTCATTGAGACTGAGATAACTGCTTTAGCTTTGCACACTACTTGTACGTTGAATACAACACATGATTCCTTAAGCTTCTTAAATGAGGAAGTGTATCCATTAAGGAAAGTAGCTTTGCAAAACTGAATGGACTTTAGATATGTTTATTGCATCCCAAGGTGGGGTGTGTGCCCTAGTAGGGTCTGAATGCTGTGTATACATTCCTGATATCCACTGCAGTGTTAGTCAAGCTCTATGGCCATTAGCTTCTGAGACCCGTGCTATCAAATGTCTGACAGGTGGTGACCTGCAGGAATGGTGGGCATCTCTAACTACTGAATGACAGTGGGTCCTTGCTGTCCTGGGCAGCAGCTCTTGTGTTTTGGTTGCTTGATACTATAGTCTATACTGCTTTTATGGTATATGGGTGCAGGGCTCTGCCCTCCTTGCCAAGGGACCCTCACAGAAGACACTCTCCTGTAGATTGTAAGGTGAGGAACCCTGAAAGTGTGCATTGTAGGGTAAACAGAGTCAAGCTCCTTCACCCTGGGCAACTGAGATAAGCAGCATTCTCATAGCCTTAAGACTTGGCCTGATATGCAGTATTCCTATAGCCTTGAATGGGCCTGTATGTACAAAATCATGTTTTGTTATACAATATTTTGGCACCTTGCAGGCTTTGTGTTCATTTAGTATATAAGGGAGTTGGAACTTCCCACAGTGCAACACATGGCTTGCAGTGTGTGTAGATCACCCCATTCTTAAATAAAAGCATGTCAGGCATTCCCATAGCTCTGTGAATTTTCTTCCAGCTGCCAAATATTGAGTGCACCTGCCTGGCCTTGAAAGGCTGCAAGACAATTTCTATGTGTTTTTTCATGCTATTGAGTATCCTTATAATCATTACTCTAAACTATCTGTCTGATAAATTATTTATTCCATTTCATCTAGTTATTATGGAAAATTCTCTTGTTCTTTAATTGGGGTTCTATTTCTTTGTCTTCTCATGTTGGTTCTTTCTTTGTATTTTCACCTTAGATGTTAAACTAATCAGCTGTTAATCTGGTCAGTGTGATGAGCAGTAAGGTTTAAGCACCACAGGGTGGGGCAGAGTAATTCCTGCAGGTAAGGCTATGGCTTTTCTTCAGGATGATGCCATTCAAAAAGGAGCGCTCTGCCTGAGAGAAATGGCCCCTGCAGTATTTGGGATGACTCAGCACATGGATCTGGTTGGCCATTCCCCCAGTTTTCTCCCCAGAGCCACCAACCCCAGACTTACCTCAAGTGTCTCTAGTCCGCTCTGCCTTCCCTTTGTTGGCACCCAGGTTAAGCAACTGCAAATGAAATTTTGTGCTTTGGCCCTTTAAGTAGTTCTCTGCATCTCCAGGTAATTCCCTGGGAGACAGAACCTCTGCTGTTTTTATAGCTAGATGTTATCTGGGTTCCTCCATTCCAGCTGTGATGCTGCAGGCAGGGGGAGCCCAGCTCAGGGTTTAGATCCCACACTTCTCATAGGGAACTCCCCAGGCACTGAAATATCCCTCCAGCACTTCAGCTGTCACCCATGGGAGCCCAGCCAGCCCTCTTACATCTCCTCCACACTCCCTACCAGTCATGTTGTGCTGAAGTGTTTTCTACTCTCTGTCTATGTTTAAAAGGCTTCACTCCAGCTAGTAGTCAGTTGGTTATTCAAGATAATTTCTCTATAATTTAGTGGTAATTCTCCATTGGTCCTGGAAGGTTAGTGTAGCTTTCACTTACTCCTCCACATTCTTGGATCTGGTCCAATATGAAATTTTTTTAAAACCCAGATAACAATTAAGACGGTAATTGTAAGTCTTAGACACAATTACTTTAAATGTAAATGGATTAATTTCTTTTATCAAAACACATAGTGTCATGGTCCCATCCGATAGGACTGCATGTTGTTGTGGAATGCTTGTCTTATATCCCCAGACAAGTGACAAATAAATTCATGTGGACTAAAGGAATCCGGTGGAGAAAAAGGGATGTAGAGCCACTCTCTCTAAGTGAGAGAGTTCTAGAGCTTGTGTGGCCACTCTCTCAAGGAGAGAGAGAGGGAGTGGGAGAGGGAGAGAGAGAGGGCCAGGGAGAGGGTGAGAGAGAGCCAGGCTGGACTCCTTGCCGGGACAGGCTTTTATTGACACTCTAGGTACATTACATCCAAGATGGTTCTCATTAACTATGCACAGATTTGCTTTCGGTGGTTACCATAACAAAAGAAAGAATGTTGCTAATCCCTTTAAGATAAAGGTCATTTGCAAATGTAAAGGGAAAAGAGGTTGAACTGGTTACACCCAAACTTGAGAGGTTTAGCATAGATTTTAGAAAGTTACTTTAAAGATATGCAGTAAACATCTGTTTCCTCAATTCAGGGTGAGGGAGTTTTTAGCAAAAGCAAGTCTCAAAGCTGCCTAGGTACAATGCAGGCCTGATTCCCCACAGGGGACCTATTCACAGATGTTCTCTGCACACCACACGCGTCCGTCTGCATTCAGAACCAGAGCTGAGACACAAGATCACATCACACATGGATAGGTTCCCTATAACATAGTGGCTGGATGGATAAAAAAACAAGAACAGTTTTTGGAGGGAGCCAAGATGGAGGCGTAGGTAAACACACTGTGCCTCCTCGCACAGCCAAAAGAAGGACGACAACAAATTTTAAAACAAAAAACAACCAGAACTGACAGAAAATCGAACTGTATGGAAGTTCGACAACCAAGGAACTAAAGAAGAAACTTTCATCCAGACCGGTAGGAGGGGCAAGCCGGGCCAGACAGAAAGGACTCACACACGCGCATGCAAGCAGGACGGCTGGTGGATCAGAAAGGCTGTCGGATAGGAAAAGCACGGCGGGCCAGGAGATGTGGCGACTGTGGACGGGGAGTCCCACTCCCTCGTGCAGATAAACTGGGAGAAACAACTGGGGAGTGAGACAGACCCCGCAACCCAGAGGTCCAGCTCAGGAAAATAAAGCCTCAAAGCCTCTGATTGAAAGCTCCTGTGGGGGTTGAGGGGGCGGCAGTGGGAGGGACTCCCAGACTCACAGGAGAGCTCATTGGAGAAAACCGGCAGAGAGCAGAGCAAGGGCCATTGTTCCCTCTCGGTCCCCTCCCCCACAAACAGAGTCACAACACAGCAACGTGGGTCCCCCGCCCTGGGGAACACCTAAGGCTCTGCCCCTTACTATGTAACAGGCGCACCAAGACAACAAAAATGGCCCAGATGAAAGAACAGATCAAAGCTCCAGAAAAAATACAACTAAGTGACCAAGAGATAGCCAACCTATCAGATGCACAGTTCAGAACACTGGTAATCAGGATGCTCACAGACTTGGTGCAATTTGGTCACAAATTAGATAAACAAATGAAGGCGACAATAAGGGAAATGAAGGAAAATGTATAGGGAACCAACAGGGATGGGAAGAAAAACGGGACTGAAATCAATAGTGTGGACCAGAAGAAAGAAAGAAACTTTAAAGCACAACACAATGAAGAAACAAGAATTCAAAAAAATGAGGAGAGGCTTAGGAACCTCCAGGATGTCTTGAAACGTTCCAATATCCGAATCATAGGGGTGCCAGAAGGAGAAGAGAAAGAGAAAGAAATTGAAAACTTATTTGAACAAATAATGAAGGAGAACTTCCCTAATTTGACAAAGGAAATACACTTCCAAGGAGTCTAGGAAGCTCAGAGAGTCCCAAAGAAGTTGGACCCAAGGAGGAACACACCAAGGCACATCATAATTACATTACCCAAGAGGAAAGATAAAGAGAGAATCTTAAAAGCAGCAAGAGAAAAGGAGACAGTAACCTACAAAGGAGTGCCCATCAGACTGTCAGCTGATTTCTCAAAAGAAACCTTACAGGCAAGAAGGGGCTG
>VMDR010036815.1:0-10396 GCA_007922815.1 Macrotus californicus | reverse complement strand
AGAAAGCAGGAGTCTCTTCAAGGACAACAGAGTTATGTAATAAATAAACCCAGTCTTAACTAGACGACTCATGCTTTTGTGCAAACAACTGTAAGAATTAGAGTGTGCATGCTTCACTGACAGGACAAGTGAAGATCTAAATCCGATAAATATCCAGAAGCACGGTCCTTGTAAAAGTGGATGTCACTATACATAAAAAGTAAAATAAATGAAACAAAATACACATATAAAATGTTATATGTAAGTCCTTCACTAGCAAACTCTAAGATTACCACAAGTAAAAGTTGTAACAACTGATTTTACTAAATACTTTATCTGGAGGATACTATTATTCCCATTTTATACCTAAAGAAAAAGGCTCAGAGAATTTGAGTAGCTTCCCCGAGTTTTCACACTTAGAAATACCACAGCCAGAATTTATAGAATTGAAACCTAAGCAGTCTTGACTCCAGACATTCTTACCCTCTAACTGTTGTAGAAGGGTATAAGAGCAAAGGAGAAGTCATTTTTAGATAATCCTTCATCTTATACCAAACACCAGAAACAAAGCCAGTCCCCCCCCACCCCCAACAAAAAGATATCAGGAGAACCTATGTAAAGTTCATGTACCTTTTCTACAAAAAGTTTTACCTTCACTTATAGAGTTTCAGAGGAATATACTGATCAAGAAATATCACATGCATTTATTTTTATGTGAGTGGAAAACAGAATGGAAAGTTGGCTCAGAAATACCATAAAATATGTAAATTCACAGTCAGTTCTAACGCATTAAACTGCGAGAAACACAAAAACTGCCTCAATGCTACAAGCATGACAAATAAACCACAAAGGAGGGGGAAAGATATCCTCCTGAAAGTAGGAGTTTTGACAATTCTGTAGAATGCCCTCTTGCCCATCTTTGACAATACTCATGATTTTTCTGGCATTTATGTAAAAGAAATCTTGGAGCGAATGCTCAAATTTGAACATAAAGATAAGAAGCAGAACCAGTTCTTAGATCTTTGGTTTTTCTTGCTCTGCCAATGACTTAATCTTATTCTCTCTGAACCTCACTTTCCTCATTTATAAAAATGGGAGGAGTGAACTATAATGGGAGGAGTGAACCAGATAACTAAGAAAATTTTTAAACATATAGCCAAGTTGAAACAATCATACAGTAAGCACCTATATACCCCTCCATCTACATTCTACCGTTAGCACATGACTATCCTTGCTTCATTGCATATTCACCCACCAACCCACCTTACTTTTGGTGAATTTCCAAGTAAATCCCAGACATCAGCACACCTTCCTCTAAGTACTTCAGCATGTTATAATTGAGTTCAGTAATTGTTAAGTTTTTTTACATAAAATGCAAATACAATAAAACACAAATCATAAGGGTATATTCACTTAGTTTTAATAAATGCATGTACCCAAACTCCTATCAAGATCTAAAATATTATATTGGTCAGAGTTTGAGTGTGTTTTCTAAGTAACAGAAGCCAAGATGTGGCAGAAAACAGAGTGGCTCTGATTAGATGAGCTTCATCCTCAGTGGGTCCCTCTGCCCTGCCTCAGGACTCCAAGAACTTGGGGCTCCTGGAAGGGAAGAAAAATCATCTCAACAGAGGCTAAGACCCCTTCCAGCTGAATATGGCCAAGCCTCTGACTACACATGAAAGAAGTTAAACTACTCTAACATTCTCTTTCACCAAACATGAAACAAGGCCAATTTCTCAGTGCTTGAAAGTTTCACTGGTAAATTATAACTGGTTTAATTGTTTGTTTATGGTGCTTAAGGCAATCCTGTAGTTGCATCTCAGATATCCATCTCTTTTCAAAGTCATTCTGAATGGCAATTAATATATTTCTACACCAGGGCCAAGCTCTAGTCATAAACCAAAATACACCTTCATTCATTCTGGCAAGTGCCTACACACAATACTAATTTGGGTAGGTAATTACAGTGACCAGTGAAGTTTTCTATACATAGAGGATTACAATTCTTGCTGAGATCAGTGCCTCTCTCTCTCATTCTCTCTCTCCCTCTCCCTCTCTCTGTCTGTGTGTGTCTGCCTCTTCCTCCCTCATTCCCTCCCTCTCTGTCTCACTCCCTCCCTCTCTCTCATTCTCTCATCTTGACCTTAATATTACGTGCACCTTTTGAGTAAAAGGAGATGAGTAAACATGCCATCCAGGGAGATGTAAGAGATTAGCTCTGCTCCTCTGTCTTGTATGACTTTATGTAAGTCTTCTCAACTTCCTGGGCCTCAGTTTTCTAGTTGATCATACTGAGCGAATAAATAATCCTCAGTACTAATAACCTCAGTTATATGAACAGTAACACAAAATTCACTTCAAAAGCACCATCTTCCTTGCAGGCAATTAAGCACCTGGCAAAGAAAGATATAAACCTGTAATTCATCAGAGCACTCCAGGTCTTAATCATTTAATCCTAACTACCAGATTTCACTCAAAGTGTAGAAAGAGACTTAATTCTGTTCTCAGTAGTTATACAATCCTGCCTAAATAGCTGGACCTTATTTCTTTGGCGGTTTTTCTTTCTCCATTTTTTTTTCTTAGACCATCTTCTTTAAAAGGAAATTCCAGTTGGGGCTACACGTTCTAGGAAACATTTAACGTGCTTCCAAGAACCTCAAAAGGCCGCTATCACTTGCCATATAATATGAAATGGAGCCTGATCTCTGATGACCGGCTCCTCCCCTTCTCTGTACATCTAGTTATTTATGTTTGAGCTGGATTATTAATTACTAGTATTGCCTATGATAAAGATGATATAAAAAGATACACTCCCAGGTAAACTCCAGTAAACCACAATTGGCACATGGGTTTAAAAAGTTCTGGTAGGAATAGTTTAAAGCATGAGCATGTTCATTGCTCAGGACTATCAGGAGACCATTCTCCAAGGTCTCATGGGAGCACATCTTGTGAGCAGAAGTACTGGTGTCCTTTGTTCTGGACTATCTGTTCAAGGGTTTTCGTATAAAGAACAGACTAGGCAGACAGGACGGGCGGGGGGGGCATATTTGTTTGCTGAGCAGTATTACATCTCTCCAGGGCAAAGTCTGGACAACCCTGCTTGCAGTCCATAATAAAAGAGTTCCCTAGTTCAGGATCTCCAGTTGTAACATGACTCCTTTGCATCAGCACCACCCACCTGACTCACTTTTAGGGCACCTCTGAAGGACCTGGTGTGCAGGAAGAACTCAAGTTCAAACTGTTTGCTGGGCTGGGCGTAAGCAAAGTTTTTGTCTCTAAAACAAAAGTTCTGCCTGCATCTGTGAAAACGAGGCAGGCTAACCCAACAGCCAGCAAGGAGCCTGCAAGAACAATGTACACACATCTCAGACTGTTCACGAGGATTGCCATTGTCCATACTCGTCCTCCCGGGCATCCCCCGTCCCAGTGGAGGATCACCCCATCCCTCTCTCAGGTGACACCTAACTGGCTCAAACATCCAAACTTCAGATACCTTTCTTGAAGTCAGAGTACTCCATGGATTTGGAAAGCCGTACAAATTGCATTCCACAGACTCTAAAAACTGTAAATGTGCATGTAGGGGAAAAAAATCTAAGAAAAAGAACACAAGTAGTTTCAAGACTTCTCCAAATCCCCATAAATATCACTTTTTAAGGACAGCCCATTGTTCTCTGGGGTAGCAATGGAAAAAACAAACCCTATGAACATTTTACACATGGCTAAGGAGGAACACTAAGCAGAAAACACTATTGAATGAGGGTAATATAAACATTCCTGAAAAGAGGTTAGACATTTCTTATTGGTGCTATAAGCAACTGCAGAAGGTAAAGAATGAGAGGATTATAGAGACTTTCTGCACTGACTTCTTAGGGTTTCCGAACTTCTCCAGTGTGCTCTGTAAATAATTATAAACTACAATACAGGTGTTTTACACAGTGCCTCAGTTTCAGTGGCTACTAAGAGACAGCTGTTAATTTGCACAACTGCAAATTAAAGCTAAGACATAGGAGGGAAGGCTCCGTAATACAGGATTCTGTTTTGGAGCACAGTATTAACATATTTTCAACTTGACTTTCAGACCTAAGCAGGATCAGCTTTGCCCTGAATAAATTATATATCATTTTATTTGCTTTAAACAGTTCCTTGTAATTAAACCATAGCTCACAAAGTGATCTGTGTGTGCTGTGTCACAAGGAAAAGTAACATGAGGTGCCGAACAACAACACTTGGCTGTGGAAGGCTCTTTTCCACACAACCAAAAGGGACAATAGCCAGCACCACCAAGACACACACCATGTTTCTCTCTAGCATCTAATAAGATTCCTAGCATTTAGTAGACATTAATTAAATACTCAATGTGCTAATTAACATGAGTAAATTTATTTGCCTTGACGATTTTAAACGTAACAAACTCACAAGCACTTAAAGGGGACTGAAAAAAATCAATGATTTGGACTAGTTATTCAAATATAAAATGTATCCATTGGGAAATTGGCTGAAATCTTATTTCAAAAACTGTTTGGAATAAACATGTAATTACTTCACAGTCATGTGGTATGATGATGATGATTTTTTAAAAATATTTGCTTGAAACTCCAATGCATATAGTGTTTTATATTTGATTAAAGAAGGGAAAAGAAAAGAACTCAGTCCTAAAAGCTTTTTTTTGTTATATGGTAAAATGAGCACCTCTATTGGGAATATGATTCTGAATGCAATTTACTATGATGTAGTTACACAACTGTAAGTATAAACAGACGCATGTTTCTGTAGATTCGAATGCCTTCTTATTAAAATTCCCAATCGGAAGTTTATAATTAAAGTGCCATAACAGAATGATATCTAATTCTCTAACTCCCAAAAGCCAGTGACAGTGACAAGCCCAGACCCCTGAACCAGGAGAAAACCTACAAGGGCTTCAGGTAAAGATATCATAGAGACAGGATTCCCGGTCTGGTTATGCACGAAAGCACTCAGTATAGGTTTCCAGGTCCCAATTCAAGCAACTGGTTTTGCACTTCTGAGCTGTACTGTAAACTCTCAAATTTAACATTTTTCTCTAGGTGATTTTGATACTCAGACAGGTTTGAGAGCTATTCACATCAGTCACAGAAACTGATTACAAAACCAGAAGACAAACCAAACCAAATTTTGGAATGAGAATTAGGAGGCAACAAAAGAGTAAGTCAGACCTAGGCGGGCTCCATGGCTGGCAATTCAGAGAGACACGGAAATCAGAGATTCCAGCAGAAGATCTGAGTAAGACTGTGTGTCAGGCCCAGGAAGAAAGTCAGAAAACGGAATGTATTGGCCACTAGACTGTTAACGACAGCCACAGTGCATCATCTTACATTCTGGGTTCAGAGTCAATATCATTTTTAAAAACATCTTTGACTTTAATTTTCTGTAGAATAAAGAAATACTGTCACATGAAACAGACCCACAAATCGAAAGACATTCTTTCTTCATTTCGGAAAGATTAAAATGTGGGTAATGCATTTTATGACAAAAGAATAGGAAGAAAGGGCAAATCATGTGAGGCACAGAAAGGAGGTGGGAGCCGTTAACTTAGGTATATTGAAAAATTAACTTGAAAAGAAAGGACGAATTTCAGAAATGAAGCACTCAATGAAAATCAAACAGACTCTGAGTTTCCTACTTTGTAAACTAAAATAAATCATTACTTCCACACATCAAGTAAGGTTGATACCTCAAAAGATTGAGGGAGCATATGTACTTAGTAATGAAGATTTCAGGTGAGGACTCAGGCTCGGGTTTCATCACTTAGCAGCAGTGTGAACAGGCGCATCTCAGCAAACCTACATGAGCCCCAGTGTCCTTCTACGTAAAATTGGATGATGGGTGACAGTAACAGTAACTATTTCAAGTGTTTGGTATGATTATGTGAAATGATGTGTTATTTTACTCAATTACATAGTCCTGATTATTCAAATTACAATTTCAGCATTACAGTATACCAGGGCATTTCAGTTACCTGATTTTCTTGAACACATTAATGCAAAGATTCCTTCTAATGTGGTAGCCAAGAAAGTGCCCATAGTGGTGGTTCTCCATAGGATCACACGATGCAAGATTGGAAATTGGTTTTAGGGACTCTCACCAAACTCCATAATTTTACTGGAGCATTTAAGAGTAAGAGATTAAATTCACTGATGTTTAAAAGTTGCTTAATTAAATTTTGTCTTACAGTTTTTTTCTCCCTTTTCTTTTTTTGGATGGAACTAAAGAAAGTAGCACTTGTTCATTAGAAACAAATCAAACAATACTAAAGAAGAAAACAAAAGTCTCCCTTTGTTGCCCCTGCAAGCCCAATCTGCTCTGCAGAAGTCACTCCTTGACCTATGTGTCCTCCTGGACCTTTTTAATATGCTGACAAATCCTTTCCTGTGTGAAAGTCACGATCTTGGTGACACGCTAAACCCTGCGAAATCGGTTTCAAGGATTTCGGAAAGTTCAACAGCCAGGACCCATCTCCAAATTTCCTGACTCTCAGCCTCGTGCATTTCTCACCACAACATGATTCCGCACGCCCTTGTGGAGCACGACACCATTTGTATTCTAAATGTTCTTCTCTCATTTTCCTTAACATCGATTCCTTTTCTCTACTTTGTTCTGGTCTCTCACTGGTTCCTGCTGATAAAATATACCACTTAAGAAATTCGGAAAAACCTTTGCTCGAAGGGATTATCCTTGAAAATTAAGTTGACATTAATAACAAAAAATTGTGCTACTACTAGGACACTTACATTGCAAAGATTTATTATATTTTGTATGAACTTATATTATTGACCTGAACAGGCATTTCAGCACTGTAATGCTGTTTAGTTTACCACAAGTCTATGAAGTGTCCTACATGAAGCTGACCTTACTCTGCATTTTTATCACAATTATTTATACACTTATTCTTCCCAACCATAGTATCATCTCTTTGCAGGACAAGATACTCTCTCCAAGACACTCTTGTAATACCTCACATAGTGCACAGGTGCCTAGAAAAAGAAAATGTACACATTTCTGTTACTGATGTGGCTATTTGGATGCAATGAACAGAAATTGCTTTAACATCTCATGATGAACAAAACTCATGCTTCCCACATTGAAAGAAATATCTATTGTGGCCCTAAACGGGAAAGGACATTGTGGCTGGAGTCCAAAAATGGATAAAGCTCTGGCGTGATGGTCTTTTAATAAAAGCATAATTCTGACATATTCTTAAATATTAATGCATGCTAAACACCGGTATAATTTCCATAAGGAGAAAGTTACCAGATTGCATGTTTATAATTTTTAAACTCTTTTGAGACCAATGTGTCAAAAACCTAAACTCAAATAGTTTCAAGAAAAATAAGCAAGCTGTCAGAATCTCTTGAGCCTGTTTTGTTCCACATATTTTAGTTGCAAACAATTACCGAAATAAATGCTTACTGATTTCTTTACTACAGTGATGCAGAAAATATAAAACAGGCTTAAGGAAAATCCAAGTTGTAAAACTAAAATTTTGGAAATGATTTTGATTCCTTGGTGGAACAGTTCCATGGATATAACACTGAATAAAAACAAAAAAAGATAAAACAGAGGAACAGCGAGCCTGACAAAAAGAGCCTGAGTCTCCTGTCCTGTGAAATACTAGACTGAGATACAGGCCTAATTCAAAGAAGTCATTTACTAAGGGTGAATAACACTGAAATTTTTTTTTTATTTCGCTGGTCACATAATCATTCTTTCATGTATAAGCCTGAAGAAACTGCAATAATTAATCTAAAACTAATATATCCTATCTTCTTTCTTGTAATTTAAATAATTCCCTGCTTTTCACCTAAATTAGTTGGCTATCCACAAATTCATCATGTATTCTACATGCTGCATTTTCTTTTTTTAATTCTGTACTTCCTTTATTTCTTCAATTGGAGCAGGAGCGTGAGACAGCTGTTAAAAGCCCAGACTTTGGAGTCAAGCCACCTTTGTTCAAACCCTGGCCCTACCACTTTCTAGCTTTGTGACTTAGGACAAACTGCTCCACCACTCTCAGGTCCCTCAGTTAAACTGTTGGTATTTTCACAGTAGTTACTTCATATGGCTTTTATGAGTATTAGAATTAAGAGTTTTACTTAATATAGTAAAACTACTTGGCACAGAGTAAATGCTATATTTGCTACTATTAATTTTAATTAACTATAGGAGTCAACAAACATTTTCTTAAGGGGCTAGAAAGCAAATTAATTTAGGTTTGCAAGAGGTCCATACCAACTCCGATGGTTGCACCTACGTGACTCTGCTATTACGGCATGAACACAGTCGTAGCCACCACGTGAAAGAATGGGCATGGCTGTGTCTCAGTAAAACTTTGCTTTAACGTTCATTTGCAAAAACAAGTCAACAGTCTGCTGACTCCTAGACTATATATAATGTTTAGAAAACTGCTCCTGTCCTAGAAATGCACCATAGTATTACCCTGCAGAGACAAGCAGAGTCATTTCTAAACTACAATGAGGGTGCCCACCTCACTGGACATCTGTGGGTTTCCCATGGGTGAGAGTCTGGGAAATGAATCAGCAAAGTTGACTGATGACCCTTTTAGAAAACAGATTAAGAATCTTAACTTTGGCTTTAACACACTTGTGTACTAAATCTTACTTGAGTACTCTCTCTTTCAGTTCCTAATTCTAAACTTTCAATATTTACCACTCTTAGTTATTCTATACCCTCTTCAATGTTTTAGTTGACACTACTTTTAACCAAATCTCACCTTTATCAAAGGAGGTGTGTGTGTTTTTAAGTCCAAGGAGGCAGGCAGCGCAAACACAGTAGCCAGTGAACAAGACTACAGGAAGGAGAAGAAAATAAACTCGGCCCAGGAGATAAGAACCAGGTAGGAATATTGAAAATCACAGCAAGGAGGGGACATTCAGTACACCGAACCCTTTATGAAATGAGACATAAAAGACAGTGCAGAAGAAAAGTTTTAAACAATGAAAGCTATTTAAATAATGAAAAAAAGTCTTTGTTTATCAATGTGGTTACCATTTCTCATGCTCTTCATTCCTTTGAGTAGAGTGTCGTCTGTTGCTGTTTCCATTCACTTAAAGGACTTCTTTTAACATTTTTTGTAGAGTAAGTTGGGTAGTGGTGAATTCTTTAAGCTTTTGTTCATCTTTACCTTCAAAACAAGTGTTTGGTATGATTATGTGAAATGATGTATTATTTTACTCAATTACATAGTCCTGAATTTTACCTTCATTTTTGAAAGATATTTTCACTGGGTAAAGAATTCTAAGTTGGCAATGTTTTCCTTTCTGTACTTGGAAGACATTGCTCTGGGGTCCACTAGTTTGCATTGCTTACAATGAGAAATCTGCGCTCATGCTTATTTTTGCTCCTCCATATATAATTCCTTTGTATGTTTTTCTGTTATGCGTTCTTTTCTCTGGCTTCTTCAGTATTTTCTCTTTATCCCCTGGTTTACGAAATATGATTATAATGTGACAAAGTGTGGTTTTCTTCATTTTTTAGTACTTGGAATTTATTGATATTATTGTACCTACAGAGTTGTTGTTTTCGCAGATTTAGAAATTTTTAGCCATGATTTCTTCAGATAGTTCCACCACGCCAAACCCTGTCCCCATTTATCTCCTCTCCTTCAGGAATTCCAATTACTTGCATATTAAGCCACTTGATGTTGTTCCACAGCTCATTGACGCCCTGTTCGTGCTTTTGAAGTCTTTTTCTCTTTGTCTTCCATTTTGCATAGTTCCTCATACTGGGTTCAAATTTACTAATCTTTTCTTCTGCAATGTATACAGCCCATTGGTAACACAATCCTGTGTGTTTTTAATCTCAGACACTGGATATTTCATCTCTAGAAACGTGATTTGGGTCTCTTTTATATCCTTCAAGCCACCACATAACATGTGAAATTTTTTTCTAGTTCCTTGAACATATAAAATACCATTGTAATGATTTTAACATTTCTGTCAACTGCTTCTATCATATGTATCATTTCTGAGACACTTTTATTTGGTTGAGTTTTCTCTTCATTGTGAATCAAATTTCTGTGGTTCTTTACAAGCCCAGTTGAATTTTTTATATTATTAATACATTACATAAAGCTTGGGGAAATTGAAAACCAAAATGAATCATAAGAATAACATTCGAATACCTTTCATTTTCACAATTTTACATCCACATTTATTTTGTCCATAGCCATCTATATTTTACATACTTTCCATATTAGAACTATTGTTACTATTGCTCACAGACATTGAGATATAGAGAAGGGGGAGTATGCATTCTATCACTCTGAAGTTTTTACTGGTCCTTATGCACATACATACCTAAATTTTACAGTGGTGATCAAAGCAGTCAAATTAATATGCTGTTACTTTGCTCTGCTGTT
>VMDR010036814.1:0-10396 GCA_007922815.1 Macrotus californicus | reverse complement strand
GCTCAAGCTTGGTTTCTTTTACTAAGCATTCTTATGAAAAGCTAATTTTACCCCATGTTAATTTAAATTTTTTTAAGTACAGTTAAGAGATGAGACTTAAGATATTGCATTAGTTTTATTGTTTAAGGATAAGGATAAATCTCATATAACTAGAGAATTGATGAGGATGTGAGTGATAAAGTATTCCTTTTTTTGATTAGTTAAGCACTGAAAGAAATTCTGAACGTGCTTTGGGACAACTGAGTCAGACCCGCACACAGATAGGAAATGATTAAATGAAAATGCAATCAGCAGTGGCCTGAGAGGGTAGCCTGGTGAGAGATAACACCGCAGCTCTCTAATTGGCTCGCAGCAAGCATGCAGGATGACGAATTTCAGTTGTGGTATTGCCACACTGCTTCCCCCAGCACTATTATCTCAGAGTGACACTTCCATTACTCTGAGCGGAGAAAGATGAACGTCACCTGTCAGGGGCTGGTTAATTGTGTTGCTAGATGTATGTTGCCAGGGCGCAGGTTGGACATTTATGAACATAACTGCTTCCTCTGATGTCCGCCATCCTTCAGGGATCGATATGGCGCTTATAGTAAGCGCGTAATTGAGTGAAGGCACTTACCACTGAGGGGCTGAAGATGAGCCCATTGTGTGAGCTTCATTGTCCATACATTTACCACAAATGAGCTGATATTTGCCATTTGTTGTGTGCAGCATTGTGGAAATGGAAACTAATGTGCCACTTTCATTTGTTTTCTAGATAAATGGCGAGGATGTCCAGAATCGAGAAGAAGCCGTGGCGTTGCTCTCCAGCGATGAGTGCAGGAGAATCGTGCTGCTTGTTGCAAGACCAGAGATGCAGGTCAGAACAGAGCCCGGAAGTCTCCACACCGAACTTTCTGTCTGTCATCTGCTCTTCTATATCACATCAGTACCACGGATATTTGTAAAACCAAGTATACAAAATAGAATTGAGCCATCTTTTCTAATTTACCAACCTAAGAAAAATAATTGTAAGTTAAAAGACTCCCTTATAGTGCTCCACAGAATGACAGTTAAACATCTTTTTAAAGAAGAAAAACACAAAATTGAATCATTATTTTTCCCTTCCACTCACTAATTATTTAAATGAATTCATAAATGAAAAATGGTTGACTCCACACGATTTTTAATTCCGTGTGGATCCTTGCTTTAGGTTTCCATCTAAAAATACTTAATTGGCATATTAAGGTATCTTAAAAGAATCTGTAATGAGAGAAACATTAGCATATCTAACTATCAACTTAAATCTTTTTAGAATAACTTTATTAAATAAAATGCCTTACATAGCATGGTGTGGTCCCATGTATAGTAAATGAATTTTTTCCAAGTTTAGTGTGACAACAACATCTGTCTGGCCAAAAACAAACTGATAGCTTCTAAAGGGATTTTTTTATATCTTCACAGAGGGAGATATCATGAAAGTAAAGGAGAGGTAATGGTGGAAGAAACGCACTATTGGTCCTTCCTTTTACATCCTTTTATGCCCACCGCAATGCAGAAAGGACATTATACTGTCACCATTCTATCCATCTGTCAGTATTTTGAGTGAAGTTGGTTATATCACCATTTGTCTCCTAGGTTATTGATCTGATATTTTTCAGACTCAGTAACTACATACTATCTATAAATTACATTGAGTAAGTATATTTCAGTGTCAAACCAAATCCTGACTTGAATATAGTGGTTATAAAAGATCACCCTTTCCGCATATATTTCCTTTATGCCCTTGACCATTCGAAATGGTTCCCATAAAGCCTGCCATAGCCCAGGGCAGAGTAAAGCTGCACACCTGAGGTCTTAGGAGTGGGGAAGGGAGCCCGCACCACTGTCTGGACTGCCTGTTTGGGAGTGCATTTTTAAATTACATATGGAATTGCAGTAATTATCTGGAAATGTCACAAACCAGTCATTCTCACTGATCCTGTTTTTCTTGACAAAGAACAGAATGATGAGGCTAAACACATATTAGTGGAAATCATGGTTAAATTAAAGAGAACTCAATAGTCATCCCTGTTGTAGAAAAGGTATTTCAATGTTATGATGTGGTTTCCCTGCCCTTCCCAGGTAAGTGCTAGAGAACCTCATTAACTTAGAATTAAAGCATTTCCTTCCCACGTAGCTATAAGGGGCCATGGAAAGAACAGGAATTAATGACATGAGACCAGATCTTGTTGGTCTTAGATGGGACACATATGCTAGGTAGGCCCGGTGGCATTTTCACATATCTGACTACACTCCTGACCCAAAGGAATCAGTACTGAAGGATGAATTTTCAATTTTCAAATAAGATTTCCTTTCCACAGTTGATGAAGGATGGTCACCTGACTCTGCAGCATTTCATTCTGTCTGTCAGAATCAGAATCTGCCTGGGTCCCCTGCTCCGGAAGCCCCTTGGCCTTCACGCACTGGAATGAAGCTAATTGCCTTCAGAAAAATCAGCCATTTAGGAAAATAAGGAAAGAAAATGCATTTTAACACCATACTTTAGAAAAGTAACTTAAGCAGTACATGCTATAAAGTGACATTTTAAAAAAGACCAAAAAAAAAAAAACCCTTGTCTTTATGTCACCCATATTTTTCATCAATTTTAATATATCTTACTATTACATTTTTTGCATGTATGTTTGATTCAGGGAGAATGTGGAAGTTCTTTGAGTGCTTTTTCTAGCCATTTTTTTTAATGTTTCAAATATTCTCTACATTCGTGGAAATGATCTACAGAGTTGCTAGGGGCAATATTGTGCAACTGTGCAATATTTTTAAATAACTCATTTCTCTCATTCCCTGTCAACTTTCTTTCATTTTCTGCCCATTTTCTTCCTCAGACCATTAACGATATTGCTATTCTCTCCTCTTCCCCCTGGGACATGGGGGCAGAGAGGGCTCTCAATAAGAACCTGTAGCCACTACTTTTGAGACAGCGCAGATTGTTCTTTTCTCTGAAATGCCAGTGTGTGGCCCACTCGTGCAGGCAGATCCCCCTGTATTATGATGACAGTCCTCCCTTTCCTGCAGCTCAGCTCAAGGGGTAGTTCTGTCTCTGCCATGGCACTAGACTCAGGCTACCATGAAGGCAGAAAGGGTTGGGGAAAGGAAGAAAACAAGAATAACCTCCCCTTACAGTGCTGTGTATATACCTCCAGCTCGGAAGGAAGTCTAATCACAACAGACACACCAGCTACAGAGAGCAGCTCAGGGGTCTGTGGAGTGAGTTAATAAGAAAAGAGTTATAGGGAACCAGTAATTTCTACCCCGTGGTCTGCTTACCTTTCTCACACCTCCACTGAAATTTCAGAAGACTTTGTTCCCTCATTCCGGTGTCAGCATAGCAAATATTTTGTTTTGACCTGATTTAAGAAATATTCCTTGGTGTGCCTACAAAAAGTAAACATTTCTAGCTTTAAGTAATTTCTTTTGGAGTCTGGTGTTTGCAACTTCATGAAACTTAAAAGGCATTAAAGGAAGGAAAATTTGGACAATTATAAATTGGACTGCATTTACATTTTTAGCTTCATTTTCATAGTTCATCTGCATATCAAAGTCAGTGGGGGGGAACTTGATCAAGTTATCAAGGCTGCATTGAGACAAAAGAGATAAATAAATGTGTTCAGGCTTCTGGCCCCAGTAAAATTTGAGGTCATTCGAGTTCTAGACAGCCTTTAATAAATATGAAGAAACCTATGATTTCCTGTATGTCCATGAATATGCTACATATACTAGAATGTCTCTTCTGGTGCAGTTTAATGTCTTTCTGTTAGATTTGGTTTTTTTTTTGAAGTTTTAGATTCACTTATCTTTAAAAGGTTATTTTGCCTTTTTGTTTAGTGATGAAAACACCTCAAACTATTGTCAATTTTTGAGAAAGCTGCTGTGTCTCTATAACACAGAGTAAAGCAGAAATCTGACAATAATTCAGCTAATTGAATAAGTGCCGAGAGCTAATTTATGTAATCCAGCTCCCAGATCCACTTGGAGAAAAATTATCTGTGTTGGCTGTCAACACTCATCATATGAGCAAGGTAACCGCCGGTTTCCCACTTCACACTGCACTGAGAAGCCAGCGGGATTCGTTCAGTTCAATGTGTGTGAGACTCCCCAAGGACACTTGCCTTCAGTGCCCACGAACAAAACCCACACGCTCCACGCCACTCCAGTACCCTTACACACAACATTGGGAATTGGGCCTGGAAAATGAATCAAAATAAACATGACAGGGCATCACTTTTTTTGAATTTGGGGTTGAGAATAACTTAGATTTTTTTTTTTCAGATAGCATAAATGATGTCCGGATTTGTGGCAAGCTGCCATCTTGCTAACTTGAAAGCCATTCTCCGAGAAACCAAAAAGCAGGGTGAGGGTAGAAGCAGAGTGTGGGGAGCGGCACTTTGTGTGCAGTCACATTGGGGGTTGTTGTTCAGGAGAAAAACCCCATCTTCTCCTGGCCCCATGTATGCCACTGCATTTCGTTAATGTGGGGACTCTTGGAGGTAATGAGCGTGACAGCTGTGGATTGCAAAATGTGCCTTTCTTACACTGTGAAAGGTGGCAAGGCTCTATGCCGTGAGATCTACTGGCTTATAAGAGAAAATCTGTAGCTCTGTTTCAGGAAAGGATAAAAGGCATAAGAGTCCAACTTTTTTTTTTTAACACCTTTTCTTCCTTCTGAGAGGTGAACTATCAGAGGCTGGTATTCTAAAGAGAATCATTATGATAAAAGGAGCTGGTCAGCTGCCGCCATTTAAGTTCCCCCTATTTCACACGGGTCTCCACTAACCTAATCTAATGCACTAATGTATTCTTTTGCAGCTGGATGAAGGCTGGCTGGAAGATGAAAGGAATGAATTCTTAGAGGAGTTACACTTGGAGATGCTGGAAGAACAACATAATGAAGCAATGCAGCACACCGCCAATGAGGTGGAGCAGGTAGGGCCCACAATTTGAACTATATCGTTTGAAATGTTGCTAGTCCTCTTTTCTAATGTATAACCATAAATGGAGTAAAACAAAAATCAAAGAATTTGATCAAACATCTCTGTAATGGTCATTTTTTTTAGAGCAAATGATCATCTCAGATGAAGCAGAGGCAGTCAATACAATTTTATTCTATTAAGAATATTTCTAGTTTGAGAAGCTTAGGGACCGTTGTTGATAGAGTACAGTCATGTTCAGATGCTGACCCAGATACTGCTCAACCCAGTTCAGAAGTTTAATAGTGAAAGTGCATGTTGTCTCTCAGCATGCCAGCTGGAGGCAAATTTAACTCATACGGGAGACCCTCCCCTAAACAGTCATTTTATATTTTGGAGTTAATGTATGTATGTGAATATTTAGGAAACTAAGGGAAGATGGTGATGTGATGTAAGCCAGTAATCTTATCTGTGTGTTTCGTATTGCGATTACAGCTTTATACTAAAAATAGGAGCAGTTCTACTTGATATTATTGAAAACATTTTGCCATAAGATCACATATTTACTCAACAAAAAATCCTGAGCACCTAAAGTGTCCCCAGCACCACACTTGATCCTGAGAACACAAAGAAAAATGAGCAAAGTTCTGCCCTTAATTAATTCATAACTAGTAAAAGATCACACTGTGCTTTGTGGCGAACCCACTCTTCATTTTTTCTGTTGTTTTCCTACTACATACAAATCATATCAATATATCATAGATTTTGTTTATGTAAGATTCATGAGATTCATCTGCTTGGTATAATTCTATTAACACTTCTGCTGTCAGTTTACTAATTTGTTTAATTATCATCCTGTTCTCAACATTAATTCTTAACACATCCTAAAAGATCATTTTTTAACACTCCTGACAGTTAGGCTTAGAAACATAAAACACAAACACCCCATTACTTTACCAAGCTGAATGCTGAAATATATTGACATGCTAGCATCCCATAACAGAGATGCATGTGTGTGTATGTGCACATGTCCATGTATTAAATAAATCACTGGATTGTAAACTCCAGGTCCATGTAGCCATGTATGCTATGCACTCTGTACTGATCATGGGTGCTCATTAGCCACATCATAAACAGTAGTTCAAGCTCAAAAGCAATGCTGCTACTGTATGGTGGCTTTTCAATAGAGGACAGATGGAAATCTTTATGTGTGACTTCAACACTGGCCACAGATAAAGATATCTGGGGGTGGCAGCTTCTGGTTAGAAGCAAGAAAGACCTTGCTCCAGGCTTTTTCTCTCTTAGATACAAAATGTGACCTGGTGCAGAATTGACAAGAGGATGTTGGGATAAAGGAAGAAGGGGGAAATCCTGTCCTGGTGAAGCAATACAGTGTCAAATGCTGTCTCCTCATCAGACAATACAAATGCTAGATCTTTGGGGGTAACGCTAAATGTCCCTGAGGTTAGACGTTTTTAATGGCGTGAAAATTTTTCTTCACCATGAGACTTAAATAATGATGAGAAGTACAGAAACCTTTAAAAGTCCTTTGCCCTTATAAACAATATCACTACATTAGAAATGTCTTGGTAGAAGCATTGCCTGCCACTGTAATAATTCTGTAGGGAAATGATAAATGATAGAGTAGCATTACCTTAGAAACTAGAAATCCTTGGTTTGAGAATAGAAAACTTTTATTTTCACATTTGTTCATAAACCAGTGATGAAAGAAAAGGAAATTGAATTCAAAATGCATATCCATATTTGAAAACTAAAATAAATACACGACCATGTGGACACTTCATTTCCCAGGTTACCCTTGCTCCCATGGCTGCTCAGACACGTTATAGGACCTCTCCCCCAGCGTGACATGTCTGAATCCCTTATACTGCGTGCAGGAAAAAACAAAAACTAGCTTTCTAGTGCTTTTTCAGCCTCTTAGCAGATATAGAAAAATATAAATGTAAATAATGTGGCATAGAGACTCCCCCGTCCAGTATCAGCAATATCCTCTGGGCCTTATGGCACATCGGCAGATATCAGCACATTTAACGTTATTGTAAACTCATAGGGAGGGACGCAGGGATGTAACGAGCTTTCCATGGTTAGTTACAATTGTGCTTAGTTATAACATTTATTTTATCAATGAGATACCTAGAATTAATCATAGTATGTCTTTAACAAATGAAGAAAAGTATTTTAGGGAAAGATGGAGAATCCTAGAGTAACGTGATACATGGTCATGCTCTCCCTTCTCCATTTGCTACATCGTGTCCTGTCGTTACTTATGTGGAAGAAAAGAATTGTCTGGAGAGACCCTTTCAGACCTGTTCTAGAATACCTTTTATCACCCATTCTGTCTTTCTTGAACACAAACAGGCTTAATTATATAATTACAGCTTGTAGAGAAAAAATATGAGACATAAGGAATATATAGTCTAGAAACTACCAGATAGAAAACTGTAAGAGGAGTAGGGGAGATAATAGGAACTTTACCCTCTTCACAGAGAAAGAACTAAATGTACAGCTTCACAGGGCAGTGACAGTCCTTCTGCATGACAGCCAAAAATTACCAAGGAAGTCTATATACATATAAATAAATATATGTGTATATATACATATATGTTTATGTACATGTGTCAAAATGTACTTTTGATACTCTGCCTATGTCTGGCAATCAGTGTGGCTTGGACTTCCATGGGAACTGTTAATTTATTCTCAGTAGACTAAAACCCTTCAAGGAAATTGCTGGTTTAGAGAGAAAATCTTTTTAAGTACCCCCAAGTGAGTCCTAAGACACTATTGTTGCTTTTCAGCCACATGATTTGGAGAGGCACTGAGGTCAAAGCAGGCATGTGCAGGAATACGGTGTCCTGGACGCGGGAAATGGCACTGGCCTTCTGACCCCTCTCTGTCACTAATAAGCTAAATTCATCTGAGATTAAGATTCCTCACCTATAGATGGAAGGTTCCATACTCCCCTATTCCTCAAATTTTATGATGTTTGGCTAACCATTATCATTGTATTACTAGATCGATAAAATTTCCCCTAAAATTAAAGTTCAGAAAAAAATAAAAATAACCTGATGCGGCTTCTGAGTTCCAGGTCTCATGTTGCTGAAGACCATAGACATCCTGTCTTACTTGTTCTCTTGTTTATTGTCACCTCAGAAACTCACAAAGTCACCTTTACACACTTTCATGCCCAAGTTTCCCAAGTAAGAGAAGGCCTTAAGATAAGAATCACTTATTTAACTGCGTCCTGTTATATTTATCCCCAAGCAAATAACATAGCCACTTTCAAGCAACTTTTGTTTTCTTTAATTCATTGTAAAAAGCTGTCTTGAGCTAATTGCTTTATTTCTAAAATTATTGTGGAGACTAAAATTATAGCCGCTTTCTAGGAACTGCATGTTTGCCAAGAAGCATTGTTTTTTCCAGTGAGTGTTTTCAACAATTGGTGTTTCCTTTGTTCCCTCGACATTATTTTCTTAGCCAAAAAAACAAGAAGAAGAAGAAGGCACAACAGACACGGCCACATCCTCATCTAACAACCACGAGAAGGACAGTGGGGTGGGACGCACGGATGAAAGCTTGCGGAACGACGAGAGCTCCGAGCAAGAGAACGCAGCTGAGGATCCCAACAGCACGTCCTTGAAGAGCAAGAGAGAGCTAGGGCAGAGCCAAGACACGCTGGGGAGCATTGAACTTCAGTGCAATGAGAGCTTTGTGTCAGGTGAGTACATTGACTCAGACTGCCCTGGCAACCAAGATGAGGAGTGTGAACGATTCCGGCAGCTCTTGGAGCTCAAATGCAAAATTCGAAACCATGGAGAGTGTGACCTGTACTACTCGAGCAGCACAATAGAATGCAACCAAGGGGAACAAGAGGGAGTGGAGCATGAGCTCCAGCTGCTGAATGAAGAGCTAAGAAACATTGAACTCGAGTGTCAGAATATCATGCAAGCTCACAGGCTGCATAAGGTAACAGAGCAGTATGGAGACATCTGGGCATTGCACGAAGGAGGATTCCGAAATTATAACACCAGCATTGATACGCAAAGAGGAAAATTAGATGACATCATGGAACACCCAGAAAGGTCAGACAAGGACAGTTCTAGTGCTTACAACACAGCTGAAAGCTGCAGAAGCACCCCACTCACTGTGGACCGCTCCCCTGACAGCTCCCTTCCAAGAATGATCAATCTCACCAACAAGAAAAACCTGAGAAGCACAATTGCAGCCAATCAGTCCTCTTCTGGACAGAGCAGTAAAGAGTCGACCTCCACCAAAGCCAAAAACACTGAACAAGGTTGTGGCATTGAAGGCAAGGAGAAGGTTTCAGAAAGCAGCAAGCTTTCTGATCAGGAGAAGACCGGCAGCGAACACATCCCTTACCTCTCTCCTTACCACAGCTCCTCATATAGGTATGCAAACATCCCAGCACATGCCCGCCATTATCAAAGCTACATGCAGCTAATTCAACAGAAATCTGCCGTGGAATATGCTCAGAGTCAGCTGAGTTTGGTGAGCATGTGCAAGGAGTCCCAGAAGTGTTCAGAGCCCAAGATGGAATGGAAAGTGAAAATTAGGAGCGACGGGACCCGCTACATCACAAAGAGACCAGTGCGAGACCGGATTCTGAAGGAACGTGCCTTAAAGATCAAGGAGGAGCGGAGCGGCATGACGACAGACGATGACACCATAAGTGAGATGAAAATGGGGCGCTACTGGAGCAAAGAGGAGAGAAAGCAACACCTGGTTCGGGCCAAAGAGCAGCGTCGTCGCCGAGAGTTCATGATGCGGAGCCGGTTGGAGTGTCTCAAGGAGAGTCCTCAGAGCGGCAGCGAGGGCAAGAAGGAGATCAACATCATAGAACTGAGTCACAAAAAGATGATGAAGAAAAGAAACAAGAAAATTTTGGACAACTGGATGACAATCCAAGAACTGATGACCCATGGAGCCAAGTCTCCTGATGGCACACGAGTTCATAATGCCTTTTTGTCAGTCACCACTGTATGACCGAGTGAATGGAACGCAACTGATTTTAAGAGGGTGCTACCAGTTGGGTAGAGTATGATTGCCTCGTTCAATGTGGCGTTTTTATACATATTTTCTGACTCTTTATAGTTTAAATTTTTTGTAAGCAAAAATATCTGGTAATTTTTCATTTGTTTTTCATATACTGGTACCTTCTTTTTGGCTGAGGACTTTCTTTAACTTGTGATATATTCATATTACTCATTTATATATAAAAACAAACAAAAGGAAAGAAAACAAAAAAACTTGAACAAAAATTCTGAGGAGCCAATTAATTTCCTATTTTAATGTATCTATTGTAAGTTAAGATCTGGATTTATTTCTCTAATTTACTTATTTTCTACTTTAATAACAAATCAATGCCAAAATCTTTCTATGCTTGCTTCTTGGCATAATGTGTATTAAATCAAGCG
>VMDR010036813.1:0-10396 GCA_007922815.1 Macrotus californicus | reverse complement strand
GTCTTGAAACGTTCCAATATCCGAATCATAGGGGTGCCAGAAGGAGAAGAGGAAGACCAAGAAATTGAAAACTTATTTGAACAAATAATGAAGGAGAACTTCCCTAATTTGGCAAAGGAAATAGACTTCCAGGGGGTCCAGGAAGCTCAGAGAGTCCCAAAGAAGTTGGACCCAAGGAGGAACACACCAAGGCACATCAGAATTACATTTCCTAAGATGAAAGATAAAGAGAAAATCTTAAAAGCAGCAAGAGAAAAGGAGACAGTAACTTACAAAGGAGTGCCCATCAGACTGTCAGCTGATTTCTCCAAAGAAACCTTACAGGCAAGAAGGGGCTGGCAAGAAGTATTCCAAGTCATGAAAGGCAAGGACCTACATCCAAAATTACTCTACCCAGCAAAGCTATCATTTAGAATGGAAGGGCTGATAAAGTGCTTCCCAGATAAGGTCAAGTTCAAGGAGTTCATCATCACCAAGCCCTTATTATATGAAATGTTAAAGGGACTTATCTAAGAAAAAGAAGATCAAAAATAGGAAGAGTAAAATGACAACAAACTCACAGTTATTAACAACTGAACCTAAAACAAAAACAAAAACAAAACAAACAAAGCAAACAACTAGAACAGGAACAGAACCACAGAAATGGAGATTACATGGAGGGTTATCAGCGAGGAGGGATAAGGGGAAAGAGGGGGAAAAGGTACAGGGAATAAGAAGCATAAATGGTAGGTAGAAGATAGACAGAGGGAGGTTAAGAATAGTATAGGAAATGTAGAAGCCAAAGAACTCATATATATGACCCATGGACATGAACTAAAGAGGGGGAGTGTGGAGGGAAGGGGTGTGCAGCGCGGCGGGGAGGGAGGAGATGGGACAACTGTAATAGCATAATCAATAAAATATATTTTAAAAAAATAAATAAAATGTTATTTAAAGTCCTTAAGGTATAATAAGTTAATCGTTTCACTATAGTTAAGATATTTATTTTAAAAACCTGCTGGTTAAGTGCTTGGTGGTACAATTCTATTTCTGGACTATTTGTTTATTTAGTGGTGGCTTTCTGTTTCAGGTAGAGGTGTTACCATGGGAAAGCATTCCATGAGCCTGTCCTCTTAACCAAATAACACCTGAGAGGTTCAGATATACTTTGAAAGGCTAATGGGCACTGGCCAGAGCTTAGAGAGGTTTCCTCTACTTGTACCACACAAGCTTGAGAAAAGATAAACAGTCATAACTATAACTATGTCCTTTCATCATTCATATGTGCCCCTAACTTAAAGCTGCCCCAAATCAAAAGGCAGTAGGAAGAGTGAACATAACAGGGAGCCTTTGTCATGATAGGGACAGCTCCTCCAGGCTAGACCCCGAAGATCTGGTGTATGAAACATCATGAGCCTGAAGCTCAGAGACAGCAACCAAAAGACAGAAACTTTGTTGCCTCTCTAAAAATACCAAGAACCATGAAATAGCTAATATTTCATATTTATACTTTTAACAAATCAGCTTTGGGAGTAAGTGGATAAAAATACATAGTTCTCGGCTCTACTTATTTTTTTTTTTTGACCACACTCTAAACTATCAGTTTGGACATATCCAAAGATCTTTATATTCTAATCATAAAAGTATAGTTAAAAAGAAATAATAAGTTATTAAAATTAACTCTTAAGAGATACAAAGTAAGTAAGACACAGATCTTGGCTTTGGGGTACTTACACAGTAAGGAAGTCAAGCATACGCTCGTGGCATCAATTGCGAGTGATGAAGATCTACCGGTGAAAACGACATCGACCAGAATTCGGAGCCAGAAAACAAGACAAGTCCACTCACAGAGGTAGTATAAGAAGCAGGCCGCCTTGCCTACAAAGGAGACACAGTCACAGGCTACCACAGTGCTCCTGAAGTTCCAGCCCTGCATTTATTAAAGCTAAAAAGGAGGACCAGAATCATTTCAGACTCTTTGCCTGAATTTGCTACTACTCCTATAGTTATCTGAAAACCATTTTCAATCGTATGGTGTCAGGAGCCCCTGAACTTAGAATGTCAGGGAGTTTAAGTACCTTCTTATTCCAAATTCATATACATACTTTTCAATGTTCACTTTGATGTTCATTTGCACAAATTCCATCTAGTGAGAAGCAATGGAGGGATGAGTAGGGAAAACAGCACCAGGATGCACAGATAGGCTTCATGGGAGATCGTAGGTGCCAAGATCATCAATAAGAGGCACCGTTTTTCTTCTCTCACCATCCCAGGAAGAGCTGGCTAAGGTGTGAGATGCTGCTGAACACATTCTACATCTCTAGGGAAGGGGCGCCACCCTGCTACCTTCTGATAAGGGGGAAGAGCCCAAAACAGCCTGGGGTTGTGAGAAATAATCAGGCAAGACTTTGGCACCAGGCCATCTGCCAGTAAACTCTAGTTGTGAGTGAAGCTGACCAGCACATGAGCCGCTGCACTTGGAGACCTTGTGAGAGGTTGGATTCAGGCTGCTTTGTGGGCAGGGTGGGGAGCACAGCTGCACGGGGAGCTGAGTTTGGGCACAGGCCCCACCTTTAGAGAACAGGGTGCTCTTGACCCATGTAAACCTATCGCTAGGCAATTGAGCCCCAGGCACTCACTGGACAATTCCCCTTGTTCTGCACATCTATTTAAAAGCAGTAACTAAGAGAAACTTCACCCTGACCAGTGTGACTCAGTTGGTTGCCCTCGAAGTGAAAGGTTACCAGTTCAATACCTGGTCAGGGCACATGCCTGGGTTGTAGGTTTGGTCCCCAGTTGGGTCTTGCATGAGAGGCAACTGATCGATGTTTCTTTCTCACATCAATCTTCCTCACCTTCTCTTTCTCCCTCCCTTCCCTTCTCTCTAAAAATAAATAAATAAAATCTTTTCAAAAAGAGAGATACTTCAGAGCTGCATGACTGAGGGCAGGAAAACCACGCTAGCCATTTTTAACCTCCACAGCCAGCACAGGGCTGAACATGCCATATGCATTCTAACAAACCTTTCCCAATTATTAAACAGGCCCACACCAGGGTCACTCTAGGGCATTTTCCTTCCTCTGACACCTTTGATGAGTTGATATCACAACAGAGATTCAGCTGTCTCTCATGCAGCCAGACATGACCACACACCAGGAGGAGTGTTCTCTGTTGGTCTTTGTATTAGACAATTCAGCAGCTGAACTAAACACTACTGGCTTTTTTAAAAAATCACATCTCTGCATTTTCCCTTGGGGGAAGCCTGCTGCTACTGTGTTGGGCATCACATATTAAAGAAATGATGATAATAACAGCAATAAACATATACTGAACATTCACTGTGTATCAGGTACTATGCTGCAAACACCACCTACATATTTTCTTGCTTAATTTTTCCAAGAAACCAATAACTTGGTTATTATTATGTTGTATTTTACTATAAAAATTGAATGGAAAAGTAGGAATTCAAACCTATATTGTAGTAACTTTTCTATCAGTCGTGACATTATTTGGTAAAGAACACTGTAGACCAAAGTAAGCCGTAAGCAGTTAAGCCACGAGGGTTGGTGACCCTAACGTCTTTCACCTCTCAAAACTAAAGCTCTGTGAAAACAGGGATTTTGTCTGCCTTGCTTTCCAATACATTCTAAGTGATGAAAGCAAGGCTTAGCATGAAGTAGATGCTCAATAAAATGATACAGTGAATGAATCCTGCAAAAGCTTCCTCTTCAAGAAGGACAGGGGTATGTACCCTGCCCATTGTGCAATGCTTGGTGAGGGCAAAAGTGGTTAAAGAGGCAAAATCTGCTTTCAGGTCCACCCCACTTCCACTCCTTGTGACTCTGCTCTGCAACACCATGATTTAGCACCCTTCCCTTGCCTCTTTCAACATCTCTTCTTAGCTAGGAAAGGCTTGCAATAAAGAACAGTTAACTTAGAATTTAAAAAGTCTTTATTAAAAAACCCTCCTCTACCACTCCCCAGCTGTGGGCATTTAAGTGAATCAATTGAGTTTTTTAGATTCAATTGGAGATACTAACCCCTAACTGGAGCCAAAAAAATTACAAACTTCAAAACAAAAAATTCAAACTTCAAACTTCAAATATATAATATATATTTATATATATAAATAATATATAATAATATATTATTATATATTTATAAATATATAATATAAATATATAAAATATTTATAATATATAATATAAATATATAAAATATATAAATATATTATTATATGTTTATAATATATATTTATATATTATTAATATATATATAAATACATAAAATATAATGTATTATCACTGACAAATTATTGGAAAGGATCAAATGACAGTATTCATTAGTGACAAATATTTAAGGTATAGAATGTAGGCATTTCCCTGTATTGTTTAGATCAACCAAGAAAACAGGCAACCGTCGGCTCTGACAATCTATTATGGGCAATTTATAATATTATTACATTTCTCATCCATTAATTAACACAATGTCACCTGGGAACCCAACAGATAATCCAGTCCTCAAATGGTTCAAGCGTCTCTGGAGTGCTTCCATGCAGATACCTAGAGTCTAGAGAGACCATACAGCTCTGGGAAATTTAGCCCATTCAACAAAAAACACTTCTAACTTGTTTCCCTCTCTCATCCCCTCCCATGCATACACTCTGAAAAAGATGATGTTCAATAAACGGAAAGGATTTTTTGTTGTTTGTTTTTGCTTATGCAGCTCTATAAATAGTCTTGGAGTTCCAGGAGACACATTCTTTACTTCCCCTCCTCCTTGCCTGGGGGGACTAGAACAAATCTCACTGCACGCCTAAGAGAGCTCGGGGTGGTGAATATTTAACACACGGGCCAGCTGTAAACAGCTGTAACTCCCTGGTGAATCACTCACTTTAGACACCCAAGCAACATCGTCATCTATGTTCTGCCCACGGGTCATTGGGGCTTCTCCTTTTTGCTTTTGAACATCAGGCTGTTTGTTTACAGCCTGCTTAATATTAAGACCCTTTTGCACACATAGCTTGCAGTGTGATTGATAGTATTTGATTTCGTTTGTCTCTATTGATCTAATTCACCCTCAGCCTCACACTCCCTCTCATCTGGCTGTAATTTCATAGTTGGCACATATTTGCTCTTCATTCACTGTGGAGAGCATTGCTGTTTTCTAATTTTCTAACTGGCCTGTGTGCCCCCAACTCTATCAAGCACGGACCCTAATTTGTCTTATAAATAAGAAAATGAATCATATTTCCTGCCTGCGTCAGAGTTTACTTCCAGCAGTCATCACTCAGAGCATCCCAGTCAGACCTACATCAAGTTTATGACCCCAGCAATAACTGCTCCAGGCAGTTGACTAATGCCATCTAAGCACAGTGGTGTGTGAGTAGCAAAACCACAGAGAAGACATGAGTTTTGGCTTCAGGACTAATGCTACATTCTAGTGGAGGACTCCAGAGAAATACATGTGCCTTTTTTTGTATGGCCATGGCTAGATGCCCACATTTCCCTTGTCCCCACAAAAGAATAAAGAGCTTACAAATGAAATGAATACCATGATTAAAATAACTTGTTGCCTGTCCTTCAAAACAAGGAGGAAACCCTCAATATTCAAACTAAGAATGATTAGCAAAGGCATAAAACACAACAGTTTAAAAACCTCAGGGACCCACAAAAACATGTTTGGTACTCAATTTAGAGGACTTGGAAAGAACCCAAGAGGAGAGTTAATCCTACTCATGGCCCTTCCGTCCAGAGCAGTTATCTCATTTTAAAGACCTCCCTTGGAAGGAATTTCACAGTTATTTACACAGTAGCTCCACAAGTAACATTCATACTGAGCAACATTAAAATTGGCATGCTATACTTACTCTTGCAGTCCACTTATTTTCTTCTGCTAAGAGCTAATCCAGTAGCACTTAAGAAAAGTCACTCAGTAAGTTCTTCCTTTAAATCTGACCTTAATATCATGTGTTTTGGCTCCTCTCTCCTTTCCTCTTATTTTCCTCAGAGGAGATGGCGTCCGTTTGATCATCAGTCCTTTTCTAGAATGCAAACCATAACACTGGCCTCTCTCTAGTCCTTCCTTCTTTTAGTTTAGTTGCTCAAATCTTCAGCTGTTTCCTTATGAGCCCTTTTCTTAAGTTTTATTCCCACCTTCATTGCCTGGATTCTGTATCATTTCTATGACGCTATCGTGCAATGACCAGAGGACAATAGAACATTCTGGTGAGTTTTGGCTAATTTGGAGATAACAAGAGCCTCTCTTGGGTTGTGGAACTCTTCACACCTGCTAGTCTTTCCTTGGACATACCTCAGTTTTTCTGAAAGTTGCACAGCTTTGCTGATTCACATCCAGCTGTTCTGTATGCAGATACAGTAGTTTCTCTTCCTCATGGTTTTGTTTTTCACAGTTTTAGTTACCTGTGATCAATCACAGTCCTATACTATTCAATAGAAAATTTCAGAAATAAACAATTCATACATTTTAAATTGTGTGTCATTCTGAGTAACATGATGAAATTTCAAGCCATCCCACTCTGTCCTTCCTTGTATGTGAACCAGCCCGTTGTCCAGTGCCTCCAAGTTGCACATGCTCCTTACCCGTTATTCACTTAGTAGCTGGGTTATCAGATCGGCTGTCATGGTAATGCAGTGCTTGTGTTCAAGTGGCCCTTATTTTAATTAATAATGACCCCAAAGCCTCAGAGTAGTAATACTGGCAACTCAGATAAGCCAAAGAGAAACTATAAAAACACTTCCTTTAAGCAAAAAGTTTTGTATGCATAGGAAAAAAACGGTATATATAGGGTTCAGTAATATTCAGTTTCCGATGTGCTCTCAGGATCTTGGAATATGTCCCCTGTGGATAAGCAGGACTCCTTTACCAAACAGCATATCATAATTCTATTGACTTCACATAAGAAATGTGGTTTTCTTTGCAAAACGATGGGGTGAGGCTTCACCTTTAGTCTAGCCTGCCAAATGCCAACTGCCCTCTTCCTCTCTACCAAACTGACTCTCAAGAAAAGATTGAAAGCTCATTCACAAGTCCACAACACTAAAGTATAACCCATTTTTGAGGTCCTATTTTTACAGGGTCTAAAACTTTTAACTAAACCAATGTGCCCTGCACAGTGGGAGTGTTAAGGACAAAAAGGGTCAGGCCTTTCCTCTAAGATCATGCCAACTTTGCCTCCAAACTATGTCATCTTTATCCAGATGTCAGCCTGGTTCCAATCCCTTTAAATAAATCAGACCCATGCCCAGGACTCCACTGAAACTTGTAAGAGGCCACTTTGAGTTACAAGATTCTCTCTGCTGTATCTCTGCTCTTTTCAGATTTCCTGGTCTCAGTACTTCAGATGGGGTTGTTTCCAAAAATGGCCCCAGTTCTCCACCTTTCCCCGTGTCACACCCTTTGCAATTGGACTTTGAAAATCCTTCCTTCAGGACATGGAGTTTACTCTCTCACCCGTTGGATTTGGGCTGGCCTTGTGACTTACGTTGCAGCAGAAGTGACAGTGTGTCAGATCCAATCCTAAGCCTCAGGAGGCCTCGCACCCTTCTGCTCACTCCTAGAACTCCACATCTACTGTGAGAACAAGGTTCACTCAGACAAGAGATAACATGGAGCAGAGCTGAGTTATCCCAGCTGAAGCCATCCCAGACCAGCTATACCCTATCCAACTTGCCTACTAATTACAGATGCATAAATGAGTTCAGCCAATATCAGCCAAGCCTGGTCCCAATTAGAGGAACTTCCCAGCTGACTCATGGTCCATAAGAAATGAGAAATGGTTGCTGTTTTAATCCACTGTTTTGGGGTCATTTGTTATGTAGCAGTACTAACTCAAACACACTCCATATCTTGCTTTCTGTTTTCTGCTTGGTCAGCTCTGACGGATGATCCAATGAGAAACTTGCTCTTCCATATTTGATCCTTAGTGTTGCTGAAGAATATAACATCTCTTCTCTGTCTAATGGTTTCTTGCTCTATATTTTTGGATAAAATGTACACCATTGTGAATTCACCTCTTTCCATGCTCTACCTTACAGGAGAAAGGATTTAGACACTGAGGCCAGATGATTCCTTTTTATCCTCCCTCCACAGCCCCCCAAAGCTGCTCTTCTTTCTTCATTTCCTCCTTCTGTATCACCTCTAACTTCCCAGTCAGTGCCCAAGCCCAGACCTAAAAGAAACCCAGGGCCCCTTCTCCCTCATCCTTTTGAGACCAAATCCTTCATTTCACCCCCTTATCACCTCTCAGAGCCATCCATTTCCCCTCCCCATGTAAGGCTGCAGCTACCAGCAGCCAGGACCCACACAGCAAGTTCTCAATAAATGTTTGTTGAGGAAGTCTCAAAGATGGCTCTTAATTAACTCACACCTCTTTTTCTCTAAGCAATCAGGTTGCCAAAGAAAAGCTTATAAAATACAGTTGTTTTATACAGCACCTTGCATTCTCCCAAATAATAACTTTGGTGAAATCATCTTTTTCTGCCACTGGATACTTTTTTAAAGAGTGGGTCAATGATTCAAAGTCTAAATGCATGCAGGCTTCATTAATTTTGGGGTTTTGTATGAATCAAATACAAGGCAAATGCTCAGGAAAGAGTGTCAATCTTCCTGTCAATAGTCCTATCAGTCTAGTTTCGTAAACTTTTCATGTTTACCTTTAACAGCTTGAAATAATGCCATTAATGACATTTGGCTTCACATACATTAACTGCCCTTACCCCTGCCCTGGCCACAGTCTCATACACACATGATGATGGCTGCAGAGTGAGCACCTGAGAGAGAAGGGGTAGTATGGTTTCAGGCAGGAGGGTGAGCAGAACCCTGCATATAAAACATTGCTGCTTCCTGACCTTTCAAATCCTCCCAGAGGGGTCTGCAGCCAGCAAGGTGGCAGAAGGAGGTCATCCTGGTGTTCCAGGTTCAGAGCCTGAATGCTGAAGTACTATCCACTTCTCTCTTTTCTGCATGATGGTCGCTGACTGCTATAATCAGGCCTTCGTCTTGGATGCCAACCACAGGATTTGCAGCCTTTGTTGGGAAACAAACAGTAAGTATCCCAAACTGGCTCCATGGGATGTGCTTAAATCCTGACATGCATGATCTTGTAACACTAAATATCTGGATAATCTTGTCACTCTGGAAGCAATGACTGGAGAGCAATGTCTAAGAAAGTGAGTGCCCTAAATGAAGCCATGGTAACGGCTGAGGCATGGGAGGAAGATCCAGGCCCCAGGCCCGCAAAGCCTTAAAGAGCTGCCGTCCTACATTTCCCCAAGCACAAGGGTGAGGACTTTCCCTCCCAAACCAGACTTTTTCCTAGCGTTGCACAGATGACTAAGCACTCTCACGTATATTTTTCCAATAATCTTCATCACAATATTGCCAGTTAAGTATAATTATTATTTTTTTACATTTTTGAATGAAGATATTAAAACTAAGATAAGGTAGTATGTGGTCCAATATTACATGGTAATAGTAATAATGATTACTTTTTATTGGTCATTTTCTATCTTATATTCATTTTCTTTTGGCCTTATAAAATCCTTGCTCAATAGGCTGCATTAACATCCTTTTACAAAGCAGGAAATAGACCCGGGAAGGCCAAGGTCAAGTGAGTTGTTCAAGGTCAAATAGATAAGGAATGTCAGAGCTTGGACATGCACTCAAGACCAGCTGATTCAACGCCTGTATTTGTTTGGTCTTAGCTTCCTTACTCCACATTTCTTCTGCTCAACCTCCTCTGTGGCCTTTGGGAACCTGAGAACTGGGGGAAGGATTGAGAGTCAGAACTTGACTCCCTTGGCCCATCCACAAGCGCTCTTTCCTCTTCCTGCCCCAGGGAGAGCTTGCAGTCCAACTTGGCTGCAGTTGGCTGTTGTATTTGGTAAATCTTAACTTTATGACAGCAGTGCGACCTGCCAAAGATCGTCAAAATGCCAGATCTGACTTTGTCCTTTGACCTGGGCCTTTTCATCTTTATTGCACTGGCACTGACAACAGCTTGCTTCTGGGTTTTTCATTGAACTTACCAACATGTTTACAGACAAAAGGGTCTTACCATCTCTACCCCACACCAATATCCACTTATTGGGAAAATAAAAATTTTTGGTCTCTCCCTAAAGGATTTTGGTTCTTGCCTTATCACTGGTGGCAAAAATTTAAAACAGCAATAAATATTTCTTGAATATTTGCTAAGTATTAGTCATTGTGCTAAGCATTTCAATATTTATTTTATTTACTTTTCATAATAACCAGATAAAGTAGTTATTGTTCTTATTTTACACATTAGTTAAGAAACAAAAGATTTTACCTGTTATCATATAGTTAATAAGTGGTAAACTTGAAATCAAACCCCGATTTTCTGATTAGAAGTCCAACTTTCAATTTTTACTCTGAT
>VMDR010036812.1:0-10394 GCA_007922815.1 Macrotus californicus | reverse complement strand
GGGGAGTGTGGGGGGAAGGGGTGTGCAGGGCAGGGGGTGGGGAGGAGATGGGACAACTGTAATAGCATAATCAATAAAATATATTAAAAATAAAAAAGTGACAAAGCAAATAAAAGGCAATATTCACCAATGAAAATGTGATTCGAATTTGAACTATTTCATAAGCTATGTAATTCTGCACAAATAAAAAGAGAAATAAATAAAAATTTTATAAAAATAAAATTGAAGAAATTATTATGGATGGATTTTTCATATGGGTTTTAAGTGGAAGTGGTTTGATATAAAAATATTTTATTTTCTGATTAAGTTTATAAAATTTGGAAACCATGTTCCTTTCCCTGAAATAATTTTGGCTACAAATTGTACAACCTAGAGGCCAGGAACAATAATGCTTCAGTCTCTCTTCTTCCTTGTCCAGCTCCCATTCAAATTTGTCATCTTGAAACAAAAGCCCTGACAAAGTTTTGCCCAAGCCTGAAAAAGTTTTATATTAGCTTGTTTGGATAAAAAACAAGCCAAAATAATATAAACAGCAACTCTGACAGCAGAGATAACAGCTCTTCTCTCTGCTTTCTTGGATGCTCAGTCCAGATCTTGAAGCCTGACGATGAATAGATTGCATGTGTGCAGCAGAAGATAAAAATGATCTTCATTGGCCCTCTCCCAGCCCCAGATGTCATGGCCTTGACCTTAAATATCTCACTCCATCCCCAGTTTGCTGAAATGCTCTATGGCAAAGTCCCTGCGTTACTCCGCCTCAGTGTGGTGAGAATCTCCCAGAGCCTGGGAAAGTGCTCATGTTTGATGATGCCTTCCTGCGTCACTAAAGCAATCAGATGGATCCAGCTTGAAAAAGACAATAAGGGCTGGACAAAAGCCAAGAGGGCAAACAGATGGGTAATAACCCCCTCTTTTATCATTCGTTCCTATGGGGAATTATTCAGCAGAATTGGATACTCTGATGAACAGAGCCCAGGACAGCTTTATGCAGTTAAAATTGTAAGCTTCTTCCTTTTCATTTGCTTCTGTGCTCTGAGAGAGATGGTGAGATGATATTCTTACTCACAATAGGAGAGAATATTTGTAAAATAAAAAGGGATCCACTGATGTTTATGGCAATCAATATAGCATGACGTTACAGAGTGGGAGTTCCACTCATCCAGGCCCCTTTCTCACAGATTAGGATTTTATGGGACATCTGTCAGCGCCCTCCATAAGTTCCCAGGGCCGCTGATCTGCGATGGACAGGGCTAGGGAAAAGAGATGGTACATCTGCTATTCTAAATTGACTCTGGGAATCAGAATCACCTAGAGGGCCAAGAAGATAATAACCCCCATTTTATTAGTTTTGAAATAATTCAGTGAACTGTGGTTTGGAAAGCTTCAGCAATGGACTGGGGAAAAGAAAGTCACCCATAATCCAGGATGAGGAGGCTGGAAAGTGGGGAGGCATTTGCTGAAATAAAAAGTGCATTGGAGACTTTCCTATTTTCCTTCCCCAACCACAACTTTAATCCCAACTGTGTGGCTCTGAAGGGGCCCTGCAGGCACTGTGTGACACCAGTGGACAGCTGATTGATGCATGTCCTTTAGGGCCATTTGCCTTTGCAGGTACCCCTACGAACTGCTACTGTAATCTTTCTGGGTGTACGTTTTGTAGTCATGTTTTCCTTTGAAATGCAGCAGGAAAGATCTAAGATTACAAGGCCTGTCCTGAAAAAGTCCAACCATTGTTAATATGAAGAGAACGTTTGTGTGACATTGCTATAACCTGGCAGCCAAGGAGAGTGGACTGGAATACACAGGCATGAACAATGACAATTTCACTGTACTAGTCAGTGGGGGTGGTAGTAACCATTGAGTGAGCATGTGTACTGTGTGGCTGCCACATTCAAAATGACTGAGTGAGTGGAGGAAGGAATCTGCGTCAAATTTTGCATTAAGCTTGAACATTCCTCCATTGGAACTATTCAGATGATTCAGAAGGCTGCAGCTATGGGCAACTGGTAATTGGCAGCTTCTTCACAACAATATGCCTGCTCATGCATCACATCTTGTGCAGTTTTTTGGCAAAACATCAAATCACCCGGGTAACTCAGCCCAGATTTGGTACCCTGTGGCTCCTGGTTTTTCCCAAAACTAAAATGACCTTTGAAAGAGAAGAGATTTCAGACTGTTGATGAGATTCAAGAAAATAAGACAGGGTAGCTAATGGTGATTGGGAGAACTGTGTGAGGTCCCAAGGTGCCTACTTTGAAGGGGACTGAGGTGTCATTGTCCTATGTACCATGTTTCTTGTATCTTGTATCTTATTCAATAAATGTCTATTTTCATATTGCATGACTGTATACCTTCTGGACAGACCGTGTAGGCTTAGAACCTGACCAGATCTAGAAGAAATTCTTTCAGACGATATGGGTAACACATTTATCTTTGCTTTGGGTCTAATTTCAACAGGAGTTTAAAGAGAAATAACTGGGATAGTATCTTATCACATGCCTAAAAATAATCTATTTCATATCAAGGATGTTTTGTTACACAAAAAGAAAAATAGCAGCAATGGCTACCACTTACTGAGTTATTAGGTGTGTGTGTATATACATTAACAGTATGTGTTCCATATATACTGTTACAGGTTAAATGGCTTCCTTAAGAAAATACAAGTAATGGACTTTGGGGCGCAGGGCTGTCTGATTCAAATCCTAAGCTCTTTACATAAAACCAGACTACTTTATCTCTAGCACTCAAATGCAATTGATTCAACACTGCCCTAACCTCTTAACTCCCTTTTCACACTTCCTTAACTTTGTGTAAGCTCCCTGAGAGCAGGAGCCCCACCCTGGGCCAGGACCAAAATTCCTCATGATGGGAATCTGTTGTATACATAGAGCGATTCGCACAGCGTTACAAGACTTCGAGTCCTCATTTAATTTGAAAGACAAGGTGGGAATCGTTGCAACCAGATTTTGAGAGTCTTGAATGCCATACGTGTGAATATCCATGTGTCCCCTTACATTTCCCAGCCTTCTCCCATCAGCTGCATTGGGGACATATGACTAGTTTTGAGGGATGGATTGTAAACAGAAATGACATATGTCACATCTGAACCATGACAATTAGGGGTCGATTTCCCTTCTCCATTCTTCTCTTCTCCCGTCATGGTGACACAAGATAAACAGCCTGGATTTCTCAGTGATAAAATGGATGAGAGCTCTTTCATCAGACTTTGCTAGAGAAAGAAATACACTTTTGTTTTCTGAGCCTCTGAGATTTGGGGTTTACATATTATTGCCGCAAATCCTGTCTTTTTCTTATTAATATATAATGCCATAAGATTTGGACTTTATATCCATGGAATTGGAACATTAAAATTTTTATACAGGAAAGCAGCCATCGAAACTATTGTAACTATCAAATTAGTTCTTTTCAAATAATTTATTCATATTTTCTCTCTTACTGGCATTTTCAAGGTCATTTACTTTATACTCATTCATTCAACCATTGATTGTTACTCATCTTATTCATCCATTAGTATTGGTCTGGTGTGGGACATTTAGAGATGATGATTTTGTCATTTATTAAATATACTATATGTATGATACTCCAGACACTGTTCTAGAGCTTGTCAAATATTTGCTTATTTAATCCTCATAGTAATGCTAGAAAGCACTATTTTTATCCTTATTTTCTATATTAAGGAAACTAGAACAGAGAGATTAAGAAACATGATCAATGTCACGGAGCTGGTAGGAGGGAAAATGGGATTTGTATCCAGGCAGCCCGGCTCCAGAAACTGGGCTGTTAACCACCAAACTATGTGAATGCCAATGTTATAGTTTAAACAATGCAGAGAGTGGATTCCTACCAGATCACAGTGGTCCGCTTTGTCCTTCCCCCATGGGCCTCACTGCAGCTAGTACTTTCTTCCTTCTGATTTATAACAAATATCAACTGGGGTTTAAGAACAGGAAGTTCTCAGGAAAATGCTGAGAGAACTAACGGGGAATTGATCCTATCTCTACATCCCCTTAATATTTTCCTTAGTAATTCTTATTAAGCCACCGCTTGTACCACATCTTTATTTATTTACTTTGTTACACACAAGTTTTACTCATCTTGTTATATCTGCAACACCTACCTCACCACATGAATATGCAGAGCAAATGCCTGACAGATGAGGATCGACTGCATTATCATCACTGCACTAAGAATAAGGAGACAGGCACAGAGATGATGTGTAACAAGCATGTGGTTATAATGTCTACTACTTAATGGACCAGGTTTCGAACCCAAACAGTCTGACTTCAGATTATATGTTCTAAGTGCTGGAATGTGATGTTCGGCTACTTCCCCTGACGAGACCCTGTAATTAGACAGGCTGCCTTTCTCTTCTATACTAAATCAGGCTGTGGAACCATCGTGTTGAGCTCTGAAACATACCTCTTCCCTTCCCTTCCAGACTAAAGAGATTTTCTTGCAGCTCTCAGACTCCCTAATGGCTCAGAATTTGAAAAAGAAAAGAATACAGACATGACACATTCTTTTAGAGCTGGAAGGTAATCCTCATGCCTCGACAGGACTGAACACCAGTACTCTCAGCTGGAGCGGAGTCAACTGCCTCTTGAAAATTTTCTCTCCTTGGCCATGCTGTATCCATTAACCAGTGAGAAAGCTTTCCCAATGCACTGTGCACATTACTACATTGTCATAATCAAAACCATTGTTATATTCTTTCCATATGTCTGAGTATGGCCAATGTGCTTTATTTGGTGACACTTTAGTTCATAGGTTCTTAATGCGTTTGGGTCATGGACCGTTCTTATAGTCTGAGGAAAGTTATGGATGTATTCCCTCAGAAGAAAATACACATGCAAGATGACACAGTAGCTTTTGCATAAATTTCACAGACTTGGGGACCTTCTTCAGTCTAAAAGCTCTCGCTGTATTGATAGCCATATATGTCATTTACACAGGAAGGACAGATGCTTCCAGCTCCGCCCCACCCAGTGGTAATGACAGCAAATGGACAATCGAGATTGGAAGGACTGGTAGGAAGGTAAAAGTGTGTTTCTAGTCATCGCAGAACCTCTCGATACATTTTATCAGGCTTATCTTTCTCATATTTCAATTCCACAGCTTTATTCTCACAATCCTTTAGCTGTTTGCAAGCCCTTCTCAGTCAGAAACAGGGGCAAAGCACAACATGTACTTGTAAAGAAAGAAACGCTCTGCTTCCCTGTAGAGGGGCGTTGGTTTCTGAACCTTGGGAAAGGGGTGATGTTACCACACAGCCGGGCAGAGTTTCCAATGGCAACTGACAGCAGAAGAGCAGGAAACCAGCTCAACAGCTGACACCAAAATGCTTTTTCCATATGTAAAGCTGTCTTAAACCCACAAGAGACACTGAGAATAAACTTTGTGCTTGCTTTTCTTTTTGCTCAATACCAAACAGGTCAGGGAGAACTGCTGGACGCTTTTAAAAATGCACTTATAATTTTGAATCCAAGCTGTGCGAGTGCCCATTGGAGACAACTGTTCTCTCATGGCCTGCTTTGAATAAACAATCCCGGCTCTGTGTGATATTACTGCTGAACCAGATTCTAGCATTGAACTGTGGGCTCGCCATGGTTACTTGCATTTTAAACCAGTGTCTCTTTTTCCTTCCCCTTGGCTAAGATTCCTGCTTACTTGGCAGTGGCTCCTTCTCATTTGAACTTTTGCCCTCTTTTAATCTCCACCAAATTTTAGTCTAAAAGAACCTTTCACAGGCACCTTTTGTTACTCTGAGTTTCTTTCTCGTGTGAGAACCAGCTCAGGGAGGTGGTTACTGGAAAACACTCAAGGGCCTGTCTTCCTTCTCTGTGGAGCCAGCAGTGACAAGCTGTTTTGTGTACGTACTTTTCTTTAAAAAAAAAAAAAAAAATTAAGGAAGCACAAAACGCAAGCTATTTGCTGAAAACAAAATGTTTGCTTTCAAAAGCAAGTGCACACACACATATTTGCATACGTCCCTGTGACTTCACTCTTGTCCGGCCCAGGGCTGCTCTTCATTTCCTCAGCATCTTGCAGGGCTGAGACTTATTTCAGATGAAAAATCAGACCAGTGAAGAGTTTTATGCTCTCCTGATTTCCCATACCAGTTACAATTCAGCAGGCCTCAACAGCCACAAAACCCACTTCCCTTCCCAAAGAATAGCCAGTATGTCAACCCCTCCTCTCATTTTACACTTAGATGACTTGCTTTCTACTCACACAGAGCCTACCATTTACACAGAGCCCCCTGCTTCATTCTGTCCATTCTCTGGATGCTCTCTCATGTCGGGGCCCATAGACGCTCAATTCTGCTCTGCTCTCCCCTCCTCACTGTAGCCTGATCCCTGAGCTCTGTCCCTTCCTTTCTCCTGTATCACATGCACCATCTTTCTCTACATTCTTTTTCCTCAGCCTCAGGACATATAGGTATGTTCAGAACCACCAGCCCCACCAATAACCTGGTGTCTGACCAGACCCTACCTTGCAGCCCAAATTCTCCCCTACTCTTTTCTGAAATTCTAGACCTTCCCTCTTTTTCTTTTCACCCTGCCACTATCAGCCATCTTTTTGCCTTCTACTTGACACAGAAGATGGGAGTTTACTGGCTTAAGCTACCACTTCTGTTCACACTCACTCTTTTTTCAGACCTTGGTAAATACTCTAATGCAATTGTCCAGTCTTGTAGGAAAGGTGAACTTCCTTTTTCCCACAGCCATTCTCTCCACCTGTGTGAGCTCTCCATAGAGTCCTCCCAGATGCAGAGGGACTGTGCTCCACATTTCCTTCATAGCCATAGCCATTGACTCTCTACCAACTCCTATTCTCCTGCCTTCAAACATGTTTAAGTTATTAAAACAACAATAACCACCAAACATTTCTAAATAAAGCTTTCCTCTTCTGTATGTCCTTCTTACTACCCAACTTCTTTCTATCCTTATAATTTCGCACTTGAGTTATCTACAATAGTTATTTCCATTCCTTTGCTTTCTTATCTCTCTGCTCTAGCTTTCAACCTCACCACCCTTCCAATATTTTTCTTTTTGGAGATCATCGATAAGCACAAGGATGTTTCCTTCATCTTCAGTCTCCTTGTCTTCTCTACTACACAAGTGGCCTACTTTAAGATGGCTCGTATTTTCTGGTTATCACATTACTTATTTTCCTCTACTTCTATGTTTCAGCTTCTTTACTGGTTCTTCTTCCAAGGCTCTTTCCTTAATTCTTTTGTTAATTTTATCAAACATTTTTTTTAGACACTGACTACCTCTTAGCTCAAATATAACAAAACATGGAATAGAACTTTTCTTGTTATCTGGGGACTTAAGCTCAAGTTTAATAATCTTAAGGCCATAGGAGGGACTGATAATCACCTGATTGCTAAGATATAGAAATTCGGGACAGTTGGTAATAGCCACTTCCCTGAGTTCTACCACACTATTACTCTGGTTTTTCTCCTGGAGTACTGTTCATTTCCGAATGATCAAGGAAATAAAGAATTAAATTTCGGATCATCAAGGCATTTCCAGAACACTGTTTCAACATCATGGTCTTAATATAGTCCAATGGTCTTCCATGATGGCTATTAAACATATAGTATAGCACCACTGTCAGTAACTGCTTCTATGTTCTTAAGGGCGGCTGAAGATAATAAACATGTGAAAAATACTCAACATCACTAATCATCAGGGAGAAGCAAAGTAAAACGACAATGAGATATCACCTCAAACCTGCCAGAATGACTACCATCGATAAATCAACAAACAAGTGTTGGCAAGGATGTGGAGAAAAGGGAACCCTCGTGTGCTGTTGGTGGAATTGTGAACTGGTGCAGTCAGTGTGGAAAAGAGTATGGATCTCCTCCAAAAATTAAAAATGGAACTGCCTTTTGACTTTGCAATACCACTTCTGAGAATATATCCTAAGAATCCCTAAACACCAAATAGAAAGAATATTTGTGCCCCTATTTTCATAGCAATGTTCTTCACAATAGCTAAGGTCTAGAAACAGCCCAAGTGCCCATCAATAGATGAGTAAACAACTATGGTACATTTACATAATGGAATACTATGCAGCTTTATGGTGTATTGGCCTTAAAGGCAATCTTACCTTTTGTGACAACACATATGGACCTGGAGATTACTATGCTAAATGAAATAAGCCAAATACCATATGATCTCACTTATATGTGGAATCTAATGAACAAAATAAACTGACAAACAAAATAGAAACAGAAGCATGGACACATAGAAGAGACTGACAGCTGTCAGAAGGGAGGGAGAAGAGGGAACTGGATGAAAAGAAGGTGAAAGGATCAGCCAAAGAACACATATGCACAACCCACAAACACAGAGAACAGTGTGGCGATAGCCACAGTGAAGGGGGTGGGGAGCGGGCTGGGTAGAGGCAAGCAAAAAGGGGGGAAATGGAGACATGTGTAATAGTGTCAACAATAAAAATACAGAAGAAAAAAAGAGCAGCCAAAGAGATTTGCTAAGGCAGAGGTCCCCAACCTTTTTGGCACCAGGGACCGGTTTCATGGAAGACAATTTTTCATGGACTGGGGGTTGGGGGATGATTCAAGTGCATTACATTTATTGTGCACTTTATTTCTATTATTGTTACATTGTAATATATAATGAAATAATTCTACAGCTCACCACATACTAGGGTTAGCATGTGGGCTTACCAAAACTGTAACTGAGACAAGTGCACGCAGTGTGGGAGAGAGGCGTGTACAGAAGTGGTAAATAAAATAAGGGGTAGGCCACGCATGGACTAAAATAAGTGTTGGATCTGACTTAAAGCCTGCCACCAGAATGCAGCTGCACAATTGAAGTACATCAATTCACTTGCCACTATAAAGCCTGCCACCGAATGTAGCTTAATTGTCACTTGCCATTCACTGATGAGGTTTTAATATCAATCTGTAAGCAATTGATGTTATTATGTTGTCTGTGCAGTCAGACCTCTCTGCTAATGATAATCTGTATCTGCAGCCCATTCCCAGTACTAGCATTGCCACCTCAGGTCTGCCTCAGATCATCAGGCAGTAGATTCTCATAAGGAACACACAGCCTCACACACTCAGTTCACAGTAGGGTCCGTGCTCCTTTGAGAATCTAATGCACCACTGCTGATCTGACAGGAGGAGGAGCTCAGGCAGTTATTCGAGCAATGGGGAGCGGCTGTAAATACAGATGAAGCTTCTCTTGTTGGCCCAAGGCTCACCTCCGGCTATGTGACCTGGTTCCTAACAGACAACAGACTGATATTGATCCATGGCCTGGGGGTTGGGAATCCCCATGCTAAGAGGTGATTAGACTGAGATTTTTTTTCTTCCACTCACTTTTCCCATCCGTTCTACATAAGCAAAGACAGAAGTTCCTGAAGAGTAAGAAAAAGTTGTATAAGGAGAGAATTACCTTCCTATTAACAAGTGCTGTTCTTTATACTTGAAGGAAGGGAAGGAGGTCTCCCCCCACTTAACCAAGTAATAGATGCTCCAAGAGAACCTTCTGTAGAGACTTTGAATGTCTGCAAAAGAAGGGAAACCACGTCATCCTTGCCAACTGGACACTTTCACGATGCAGAAATTTTTCGCCTTAGTCAGTGCATCAAAGTCTGATGGTGGAGGCCTTGGGAGCACTTGACATTTAGAAGGAATTTATGTGTGTCCCCTGAAGTTTGACAGTATACATAAAAATAGATACTGGAGCCTGCTGTCAAACTGGAAAAATCAGAAGATAAATGGCTAGCTACAAATGCCTTCCATGAAAAGACAAGGAAGAGAGAGTGGCTTGGGGAGCACACTACCACAGTCTGGCAGGAAAACAAGCATGAATTTTCTTTAGGCCAAGTGAGCTTGAGCTGTCTTGATCTGATCATACTTTAAAAAATGCCTGCTGGGATTGAGGAGATCCTAACAGAATGGATCCCTGGGGACAAAGGCTGAAAGGATGTCATTCTAGGTCAGCTGGAAAGTATGTCACCCATGTCATGAAGCAATGATCTGGAACAATCTCAGTGAACAATGTTTGGAGATTCTGGCTGAAGAACTAAAAAAAAAAAGAGTTATAGATGAAAGAGCAGCATTTAGAAGCTTGCTATAATGGAGAACATGTTGGGCATTTACTATTAGCCAAGATAGAATTACAAAAAACCAGAAGCTAAATAAAGACTTGAAACAGGAAAAAGAAAATCTGAAAGTTCAGATTATGGCCCGTTCTTTACTGCAAGCCCGAACCACAGGCCTGACCTAAGGTATGAAAATAAAAACACTCACATCAAATTAGATGTGAGACTATAATTTTGATTTAAACTTTCCTGGAATTTTTGTTTTACTTCCTGAAAATGCGTATAGG
>VMDR010036811.1:0-10400 GCA_007922815.1 Macrotus californicus | reverse complement strand
TATCCATATATAACTTTACCTAACTGTATATATCTATATAACTATATCTGATGTAGTTGTAATAGGATTTTGTGCTCATGATTATGTCTCTTGAAATCACATCTCTACAGTCTGGAAATTGAACAGACCCTATAATATAGTTCTTTATTGAGATTATTGTGAGGAAAAAAATTTACTTAGTTCATTCTACTCTGAGTTCTTAAATGTTTATATACATGTGTGTTTGCATTGACGTTTCTTTTAGAGGAGGTTTTGGAAATTTAATTCAGTAAGTGATAAAGGTGGTATGATGGCTGAAGAGAATCTCAGAGTAGTTAGAATTTTTCTGTTTGGCTTTTAGGTAGTGAAATATTTAGCTGTGGCTGACATACAAATATACATTTGGATGTTTCTTTTAAAAAGGTGACTCCATTAACAGACACTATAATTTTTTCTTTGTTCCGGAAGATTAGTTGTCAATGTATCAACACAAGTGTTGATTTCCCCACTGGCACAATAAAGGAGCATTCACTCTTTTAAATCTTTAGAAGGAGGTTTATTGCCTTAGTTTACTAAGATCAATGGTTTTAAATTAGGATGTTTCCTTCAAAGTTAGGTTTATAACCAGGATTTCATTTAATCAGGAACCTTAAAGATGATCTAGTTCTAGACCAATCTCAATTGTGGGTGATGACCTTGGGCCTGAAGGGATTAAGTAACTTCTAAGAGTTATGAATAGCAGAGCCCTAACTAGAATCTCTTAGCTATTTTTATCTTTTTAGTGAACCCGGCTGCCAATAACTGCTGACAGAAAAAGACCAGTGCCAAAGCCATTGTCTCAAAGGCACTTACACTGGGAATATAATAATTGTCTCCTTAAGATTTCCTCCTGTCCTGGCATATGGTATTTTATTGGCAATGCCTGCTTCCTGACACTTTCTGTTGCTTTCTTGGAGAGTCCATTGAAAGTGGACGTCGACAAGACAACATCCTGACTATGTATGCCCTGAGTCCTGACACTTCAAATGTCAATGTTTGTGTATAGTTGGAAAATTGATGAATGAGGAGAGAAGAGCAGGGAGAAGTGACTTAGAGAATTTGATCAGGCAGCACAAAAAGAGGAGATTGCTTGTTTTATATATTTGTGTTGAATCTAGTTCATAGATCATTATATTACCTTTTAATTTCAGTAATATTATTTTCTTAATAGAATGTACTTGGGCTTCTGATTCGAGGTAAATTGTGATTTAGTCACATATTATGACAAGAGGCATAAAAATGGAAATGATGAAGTAGAAAAGCAAGTGGACTTTTTTTTAGAAAAAATATTTAGCTGTGAAGACTAGTGAGGGGGGATAATTAGAAAAAGGTGTGTAAGTTTACAAAGGGTATGGAAGAAAGAATTATATGATGGATATTGGGCCCCTAGTAAATTGCTCTATTCTTTCTTATAATGATATATGTTGGTCAGAGGTTTTCAAATTCACATGCTATTGGGCCAAAACAATATTCTGTTGATTCATTAATGCCCCTGCCTTCTGCTCCTGTTGTTATACCTGTATTGTAGCAACTCATCATCTCTTGGTTGGAAAATTTCAATGGTCTTCTCATTAGTCTTATGACTAGTGTCATTCCCCTTCTTATTTTCTATGCTACTTCCAGTATAATTTAAAAAATGCAAATTCTGTTCAATTGCTTCCTTGATTGAAACCCTTCTGGGCCTCCAACTGCCTACAGGATCAAGGTTAAAATTCTCAGCCTGGTAGCTTTGGCTCCTGCCTCCCTCTCCACCTGTATCTCTCATTGCACTCCTTCTATTGGCCCCATACTTTATTAATCATTCATTCAATAACTTTTTATTGTGCCTACTATGTACCAGGGGTTGTGCTGGATCTTACAATGTGATGGGTGTGAGAAAGTGCCCTAACAGAGGAGCACAACTTGCCATAATTATTCATGTTGACTGACTCTGCTAGTCTTTATTGTGAACACAGTAGAGCAAACCCCAACCACACACCCTCATATGACTAATTGTTTGCCCCAAATCATAACATATATAATTTGAAGTAAAAGGATCCCTGTTTAACACAGTTAAGAGAATGAAAAGGTGAGTTACAGAATGGGAAAAAGATATTTATAAATCACATGTCAGAGAAAGAACTTGCAGCCAGAATTTTTGACAGTCTCAAAGCTCAATGATAAGAAAACAAACAAACCATTGAAAAATGGGCAAAAGCTTTGAATAAGCACTTTACCAAAGAAGATATATGATGCCAAATAACACAAGAAAAGATGTTTAACATCATTAGTTATTAAGAAAATGGAAATTAAAACCACAATGAGGTATCTATTAGAATGGTTAAAATTTAAAAAAGACAACTGGAAATTTCATACATTGCTGGGGAATTGCAAAACAGTGCAGACACTAAAAAACCGTCCTGCAGTTTCTCATAAAGTAAAACATGTTTGCCATAAAACACAGCAGTCACACTTCTAAGTATTACCCATGTAAAGTGAAAACTTATGTTCACACAAAAACCTGTATGTAAGTTTATAACAGCTTGATTTGTGATTGCTCTAAAATGGGGGAAAAAACCCAATACTGTTCAACTTCTGAATGGTTATACAGAATGTGGTACATCCACTCCATGGAATTCTACTCAGTAAGAAAAAGAAATGAACTCCTGATATACACAACAACACAATTAATCTCAAGTGCATTATGCTAAATGAGAAAAGCCAAGCTTTAAAATCTAGGTACTATATGATTCCATTTTTATCACTTTCTGGAAAAGGTAAAACTGTATGGACAGAAAACAGATGAGTGGTTGCCAGGGGCTGGGGGAAAGAAGAGTGTTTGACTACAAAGGGGTCTGGGGAAGTATTTTGTGTTGATGGAACTGTTCTATATTTTGATTGTGAGAGTGGTTACATGACTATGTACATTTGGCAAAAGTCTCAGAACTGAGAAGGGCACATCTTAATGTATGGAAATTTTATCTCAGTGAATATCTTGTTTAGACATAAGAACCAATAAGATATGTCTGTGCAATTTTAGCTTCTTGTCAGTCCCTCCTTTGTCTGTCACTCCCACTGAACTGTTGTAGAGTCGTGGGGACAATGTTGGGTTGTGGGGTTGCTGTAGCTTCCAGTCCTCTCCTTTCTGGGGCAGGAGCACATTTAGTCATCTGAGAGAACCTTTCAGGGGAGCCCACATATTCCTATCCAACTTAGTATCCTCTCAACCTTTCCTCCTCCAGGTTCGGAAGCCTGTTGAGTGATCTAATGGGTCATCATTAAATTGAATGACAAATTAATAGGACATGTTTTCCCTTTAGTCCCATTACATTCGTAATTCAGGTGCAGTTTGGGGATTTCACTTTCTTTTCCAAACTAATGACTCTTCCAAAGGAAATGAACGAGCTTCTCTAAGCCCTTAGTTTAGAATATCCTTCATTATTCTTTTTTGGTTTTGTTTCTTTTTCTGGGGTTTCTGGGCTCTACTGAAGATTCCAGAGAAACATGAAGCTGTAACTGGTAGGAGAATTACTTACTGTTTCACTCTTCTGTCCCACTGTCAAATTCTGGTCCTGAGTTTTGCTATGAGAACATGCCTACCCTGTCCACAGCTGCTTTGGCTGTAGGGCTTAGTAAATGGTTCTGGAGATATCTTGATTCCAGAACAAGCTGCTGATTTGCTTTTCCTTGAATATATCTCCTGTTTTCTGGTGCAGGATTCAAATATATCAAGTGTTGGGAACCCAGTACTAAATGAATGAAAATGTTGTTCTAACATAGAGAAATGAATTGGTTAAACATAAACATTGTCTTGGCTCTTTCTCAAGATAAAAAGAGAAAGGAGCTAGTTTATGGACTCTAAGTTATTATTTTTTATTTTAATTTTCTTGCTTTAATAAGTCTAATTCTAATCTATTTTCTCCAAGCTGAATTTTACAATATGCATCTGGACTCAGTTCTGAAACAAAATATTTCTAATCTTAATTCTTTCTGTGTTAAAATAGGACCAAGATGTCTCTGCAAGAGTAAGGAAGAATATTCACTGTCCAGGACAGTACAGAAGAAAGCAGATGGGCCTCCTTACCACCTCCTCCGGGTTTAATGACATGCTGGAAGAGGGTGGGGCAGAGGCCAAGACACAGAGTTTCCTGGAGCCCCCAGCTCTCATTGAGGCCGCTTTTGAGCGCTTTCCCTTCCTGCAATGAAGGCCAGCATTCTTTCACAATTCCACAGCTGACCCTGATGCACAGATTAATTTATTTTTCCTGAATCCATCTTGTCAAAAAAAGAGAAAGTTCAGGGCCAGGAAACTAGCTATTTCCAAATCAACCTTTCCCCATAGTTTTTCCCAGTGATGTTCTTCAGGAAGTTAGAAACTTGGTTTGTTTCACACCAGGTGACTTGTCTGACCCAACAGAGGTTGAAGGCAATTCTTTTGCAACTGCTGCCTTGAGTAGGCCACTCTGTGAACCAAGATTTTTTCAACTAAGCCAGTGAGGTAGCAGTTCAAAAGAAACCTGCTGAGTGCCCACCTTACTTATCCACCATCTTCTCAGTCTCAAGGCCAGCTTAATCCTGTCTTTGCCAAGAAGTTTTCTGTAAGTATGCCTTTAAAAATTTTTTTAAAGATTTTATTTATAAAAAATGTTAAGTATATTTTATTGATTGTGCTACTGCAGTTGTCCCAATTTTTTCTTCCCTTTATCCCCCCCTCCACCATTCACTCCCCCACCTTCCAGTATTCCCCCCCACCACCCCCAACCTTAGTTCATGTCCATGGTTCGTACATATGAGTTCTTTGGCTTCTCTGTTTCCCATACTATTCTTAACCTCCCCCCATCTATTTTATGCCTACCAATATGCATCTTATTCTCTGTACCTTTCCCCTTCATTCTTTCCCTCCCACTCCCCACTGATAAGCCTCCATGTGGTCTCCGTTTCTCTGATTCTGTTCCTGTTCTACTTGTTGGCTTAGTTTTAGTTTTTGTTTTTTAGGTTTAGTTGTTGATAGTTACGAGTTTGTTGTCATTTTACTGTTCATAGTTTTTGATCTTCTTCTATTTCTTAGATAAGTCCCTTTAACATTTCATATAGTAAGGACTTGGTAATGATGAACTCCTTTAACTTGACCTTATCTGCCCTTCCATTCTAAATGATAGCTTTGCTGGATAGAGTAATGTTGGATATAGGTCCATGACTTTGAATACTTTTTTCCAGGCCCTTCTTGCTTGCAAGGTTTCTTTTGAGAAATCAGCTGACAGTCTTATGGGAACTCCTTTTAGGTAATTGTCTCCTTTTCTCTTGCTGCTTTTAAGATTCTCTCCTTATCTTTAATCTTGGGTAACTTAATTATGATGTGCCTTGGTGTGTTCCTCCTTGGGTCCAATTTCTTTGGGACTCTCTGAGCTTCCTGGACTTCCTGGAAGTTTATTTTCTTTGCCAGATTGGAAAAGTTTTCCTTTGTTATTTTTCCAAATAAGCTTTCAATTTCTTGCTCTTGTTCTTCTTTTTCTGGCACCCCTGTGATTCAGATGTTGGAGTGCTTAAAGTTGTCCCATAGGTTCCTGAGCCTCTCCTAATTTTTTTGAATTCTTATTTCTCCATTTTGTTCTGGTTGGATGTTTTTCTTCCTTTTGTTCCAGATTGTTGATTTGAGTCCCAGTTTCATTACCTTCCCTGTTGGTTCCCTCTACATTTTCCTTTGTTTCACTTCTCATAGCCTTCACTTCTTCCTCTATTTTGCGACCATACTCAATCATTTCTGTAAGCATCCTGATTAACAGTGTTTTGAACGCTGTATCAGATAGGTTGTCTATGTCCTCATTGCTTAGTTTTTTTCTGGAGTTTTGATCTGTTCTTTCGTTTGGGCCATATTTCTTTTTCTTGGCGCACCTGTTATGTTGTAAGAGAGTGGAGCTTTAGGTATTCACCAGAGTGGGGCAACCCTCTTTGCTGCATTGTGCTGCTGTCAGTGGGGGAGGGGTCAGAGAGGGAACAATGCTCCAACACTCACTTGCTCCACTGTAGCCCCACTTTCCAATGAACTCTCCTGTGAGACTGGGAGTTTCTCCCACCATCACAACCCTCACACTATTTTACAGCTAGAGGTTTTGAGTCTTTAGTTTCCCTTCAGCTAGCCCCACCTCACCCCAGTGGTCTGTCACCTTGCCATGTGTCCTCTCCACTTTGCTGCCCATCTCCATCCCTCCTACCAGTCTGGATGAATGTTTCTTTAACTCCTTGGTTGTCAGAGTTTCATACCGTTTGATTTTCTGGCACTTCTGGCTGTTTATTGTTTTTAAATTGGTTGTTATCCTTCTTTTGGTTGTGCAAGGAAGTGAAGTGTTTCTACCTGTGCTTCCATCTTGGGTTCATGGGACTGCTGTGTAAGGTCACAGGGTTGAGCACAGGACAACTCCAGGAGGCTCCAGTCACATGGACAGCAGCATGAATGGTGCACCTCAAGTGGAGCAGTGAAGCAAACTTGTGGGCAACCTAGAGATGTCACTCAATGCATCCTACTGACCCCAACAAGAAGTGACATACCAGCATCTTTCTATTTGTTTATTTTTAGAGAGATGGTAAGGGAAGGATATAGGGAGGAGAGGAACAGCAATCAGTGTCCTCTGCTAGGTGTCCAGACAGGGGACCAACCCAGGCATGTGCCCTGACCCCAGAATCAAATTGGTGGCCTTTCGCTTTGCAGAAGGATGCCGGACCAACTGAACCACACAAGTCAGAACTCTAAGCATTGACTTTTCATGATGATGGCATGTTTCCCCTCTAATGGTTTAAACTTCTGTTAAATATCTTTGGAAACCTCACATGATGCTTAACATAACACCTAATACATATATTTGTTCACAAATACTTGAGGACTGTTCTGCTGGCCTCTGAAGATTGGAGCTGTTTCCTCTGTTTTTGGAGCATAGATATAATTTGTTGGTAGGTAGGTGCCTTCCAAATAAAGTGATATAGGACTGGTTACAAGTGGGCAAGCCAGTATCCTCAGCGTGAAGACCATCCTACACAAAGACAAGGAGGTAGGTTTTGCCAAGTTGTGCTTAAGGATGTGAATGGTTAAGACTAGCAGGAGGTGAAAGTTTTATTTAGGGGTCAGTGAAGGACAAAACTGAATTATTAAATGAAGGTCAAGTTGTGAAGGACTTTGTCTTATCAAAGATAGAGAGGTGACATGATGAAGATTTTGAAAGAGATCTTTCCAAAATGTCTGGTGATGCTTAGAAAATGCAAAGAAGGAGTTAGAATGGAGGACCAGGGTTGATGTCTGGTGGGCCACATGTCAGGTGAAGAAAATGGATAGGGGAAGAAAATAGCCTGACTCCTGAGAGCTGGAGGAAAGCATGTAGAGACCTTTTATTTAATTCAGAAGTTTCAGATGGTGTCCTGCAGAGCCAGAGCACTCCTCTGAGATGCCTAGGGTGGGGGTAGGGGTGGAGACATAGTGCAGGGTGGAGATGGGGGAGGATTGTAAGAGAACAGGGTGCTTATTTTATTTCATGCAATTTGGCCCAGCAAAAGCTTTCATTTGGAAAAATAATTTTACAGCTTTGAAAAATAGTGGAGCTTTTAAAAATTATTTTATTTTTTTTTTTAAAGCAAAGGAGTAAGCTAAAGCCTTAGGTCAAAATATCCTTAGTGTGAAGGTATTGGGATGGTATAGTTCTCCTTATAGGAAATTGTGTACAATTAGGTGCTTAATACATTATCTTCTTTTGGGAAGAATGTGATAAAAATTGGTCAGCTCCTCCAGATAACTCTGTCTAGCCTATTGTGAACTTTGAGGAGGTCACCTCCACCCCATTCAGATTCTTCATAACCATGGCAAAATTGAAAGGAAACCCCCAAGTGTGGTGAGACTTGCCCCCAACCTGAGGATGGACTAACATCAAAATTAGGATTCTAGTTATTCTACAATATTGATGGAGTATGGAGTTCTCTGTTAGAGACGGCACCTGTTCAGGTACAGAGAAGGGTCTCTTTGTCTGGGTGAACCGTCTTTTTTCTCCTCTGCCAGGGCTGTAATTTCTGCTCTGTGGCCAGCAAAGGCCAAGGACTTTGAACCTGAGTAGAAGAAAAGGGTTTCATGCTAGGTTCTCTCTAATCCAGCTTTGTTAGCTCCTTGACAGAGGAAGTAAAATGAGTTGGGGCTTTAAATTGAGTTAAACTGTTGGAAGATGCAAATTGATAAATAAACATCAAAACAATGAGGCTCTGCTAATCCTCCGACAAAGGACAAATTGCTAATCTAACTTCCCTGCCAGGATGGTTGCCCCAGTGGAACAAAGGCAGCTTTTATAGTTTATGTTTTATTTGTAAACTGACAGCGCTGGTCAGTTAGTGAATTTACTCTCACCTGCCTCTGAGGGGAGGGGAGGTAGCAGGTAATCCTTTCTTTCTCTGCAGTCTCAGGGAACTGGTCACCTGATATGACCAGGAAAGGCCTTGGAGGATGTGCCAAATTTTAGCCACTTTAGTGTAACTGCCAAATTGCTTGTCAACAATGGAGCCAGTGTCTGAAGGGGAAAGGGCTGGGGAGTGGCAAGCCTTTTCAGCTCATAATTCATGAGAGGCCTTGGGTTTCCCTGCCTCTCTCCAGTCTCCTAATCCTAAGGTTCGAAGCCTTCTCTGGTAAGGGTGGTTGTCAACACTTGTTGGTGGTAATTCTCTGGAAAGGCGTCTGTCACCCAGTCTGTTTCCTACAGGAGTCAGCTTGCTTCCCCCAATTCCCCCTGCAGGTCTGTCACCTAGGCTCCAGGTGTCAGCTCATGCATTATGCCAACTGACCTTCGGAGGAGAGTCTGGCGCTGAGATACTGACACCCACACAGACACAGCTGGCCTGAACCTAATCGCCTGGAGAGAACCGCAGATAAATCCCAGTCTCCAGAGGCCTCTGGCCTCTTTTACCAGCTTGTCACTCTGCCTCCTGTCATCCCACTCCCTCCACCTCAAATGTCAAGACATTCTTCTGGTGGTCTGAAGTGCAGCTCCCAAGGGGAAGATATGGCTATTTTTCTGGGGTAAGTGCCTCTCCTAAGACACATCCTGCTGCTGTTAACAGGCAGAAATCTTGCTCAAGGGGACACAGGCTGCATCTAGGGTATTAGAATCCCAAAGGTCTTCACACCCCCAGATTGAGGACCAGGAGAGAACACAGATCATTTCTAGAGAGTGCTAATGAAGCTCCAACCCACACCTACAGCAAAGAGGTGATTTCAAATGCACACTCAGGGTTAGGCTCAGAATTAACCAGGAATAACTGGGGTATAGCCCAGATGGGGCCTTTTATGGGGCCAAAGTGGGTTCAGAGCCCCTGCCCATACACACACACTGTGCCAGATGCTGGAACTGGTTTTAAAAAGAGGGAGAGCAACTCCAATGCCACGCCCTCACTGATGGGGGCAGCAGGGCATAGACTTGGTTCCAGACCCTCTGACTGATGTGTTAAGACGTGTGAAGAATTTTCTGTCTGTGTAGACTCGTGCCTGTTTGAAGGCCTCAACCCAAAGTCCATAGCCTGAGACTTGGTTCCAGGGGACAGTCTCCAAGGGTGGAGGGTGAGGGATTACTGACGGGGGCTGAGATGATATCATCTTACTTGGTTTGGACCTGAGGCTTAGTTCACAAAGACCTCCCCCTCTGCAAGTGTTGTCCCTCTTGACTCTGCTATATTTTTTGGAGTGTCCTCACTTCCTCTAACTAACCCCTCTAATACCTTTTCGGAAGGATGGGAATCCTGGTTCTATGTGCTATGCCCTGAAACTGCTCTAATACAGGTCTCTGCGACATCAAGTGGCCAAATCCATGGGCACTTTCTGGTCTCCGAGTGGCAGAATTTGGCAGGCTGGTTGTTCACCTGTTGATGCCTCCTCCCTGGCTTCCAGGACCTGGCCCTCTTCTGGTTCTCCCCTCTTTTAGGCCCCTCTGCTGTTTCTTGCTCCTTCCTGGAGCTGACTGCCACATATCCTTCGGGCCCACTTCTCAAATGGAGCTTCATCAGAGAATAGCCTCCTGACACCTCTGTGTCCGCCTCAGACCCACAATTTGTTCCCTCTCTCGTTCCCTCATCACACCCTGTTCTCACCCTCTGTATCACTTCAATTTGTAATTAGCTTCTCTTTATATAGGTTTACTGTCTGATTTCCCCTTTCCAGATTCAACTCCATGGTGGAGACCATGTCTGTATGTGCTGTACTTGGCACACAATAGGTGCTCAATAAATATTTGCTGAAAGAGTGAATGGATGGGTCAATGCATGCTCACAAGGTACTAGATATGATGCTAAGCACCTAGGGACATTCAGTGAATTATGCTGTATTTTACTCTTTTGTATGTTAATATTCTAAGGTTTTGAGGCTATGGCCTTAAGCTCCTCACCAT
>VMDR010036810.1:0-10399 GCA_007922815.1 Macrotus californicus | reverse complement strand
TAGGTATGCAGTCATATCATTAGCAAATACAGATCTTTATAAGTATTTATACGTTATTTAATATTTCTTGCCTAATTGTATAGCTCAAAAACAATATTGAATGTTATTAAAAATAGTAGCATTCCTGTCTTCTGATACTTTTTTTATTCAATCATGTCTACCTCCCCCATCACAAATACTGAAGGCTAACAAACTTGGTACATTGATAGCCAAAGTACATCACAAACTCAAAAACCCACAAAATGCAAACAAAAAAGTACATTTATTATCCAATGATCCTTTTCAATGAAGTACATGTGAAAGGCATTATTTGGATACCTCTAAAGAAAATTAAGACAAAAATCATAGAGGACTATAATGGTGTTAAGTATTTTTCTTATCTGAACTCCCATAAAAATAAAACCAAAGTTTGAAAGGCTACACAATGAGTGCACAAGGTCAAGACAATGTAAGAAGGAAGTGACTACAACACAGCTTTGGACACTTGAAAGTAGATGGATGGCTGGTGTGTTTGTTTCATGTGACTTATTTACAGTTACAACAGATTTGGTGACTTAACACAACATTCACTTATTCTCTTCCAGTTTTGAAAGTAAGAAACCCAAAATGATTTCTAGTCTAAACTAAGGTGCTGGCGTGATATGCTCCCCCAAGAGGCTCTCAGGTAGAATGATTTTCCCTGTCCTTGTCCAGGTTCTAGAGCTGCAGTCATTGCCTTCCGTGGCTCATGACTCCCCTGTCCCCATCTCAAAACTAACTGCAAAGTATCTTCAAATCTTTGTTTCCTTTGTTAATCACCTTCTTCTTCTTTGGTGTCAAATCTCCTTCAGTCTCCCTACTTATAGGAACACTTGTGATTATATTTAAGGACCACCTGTGTAATCCAGAAGAGTCTCTCTTTTTCAAGATATTCAACTTAATCACATCTGCAGTGCCCCTTTCTGCCATGTAAGGTTACATTTCCAGGTTCCATGGATTAGGTCTTGGATTTCTTCTGGGGCCATTATCCAACCTACCAAACATGGCATGTAGAGCTTAGTACGTCAAAGCTGGGAACTGCACCGTCAGTAAGGAAAGCAGCAGAGCTGGAAGGTTTTGTCACAGAACTGCAGTAGAACATGGCAAGTGAAGGCATCAGCCAGGCACCTCTGCAACTAGGGTAACAGGTAGGGTGGAAAACAGGAGAACTGGCTAACCCAGAGAGAAGTCATCAGATTCCTCAGTCACCTTTGCAAACATTTGCAGTCAGGTCACTCCCATCTAATGTGCTGGACTCGGGGCCACCGCACATTGCTAGGGCAATGCCACCACAAGACAAATAAGATTACTCATCACTACCATCAAAATCCAGCTGTCTTTTCCCTATTGGCTCTAAGAATGCATATGGATAGGTTGATACATCCCAGACAGGAGGGTGGATAAATCCAAGAACAGGAGAAATGTCCCAGAACAGGAGAACAGTAGATACTGACGAATGTGGAGCTTCGAATAAAACCAAATCAAGTGCCACACCAGTGGATAAGACCCATATACATACTACATACCTTGAAATCAATTTTTAACACCTACTTCCTAAATCTGAATTGAAAGTCACGTATAAACAGGGGTTTGAAGAAAGCCTCTGACACAAAAGATAAAGACAAAAGCAAACAAAAGGATAAAAGGGTCTCAGCAAAGAAGCAGAAAACTTTTGTCTTTCTTTAAACAGGCACTTCAGCACTTCAGAGAGATTAGTTATTGTACTCATAAATTGAGAACACGGGTAATTTTTTAAAATGCCAAGCACAGAATAAAACTCTTGGAAGGTAAAATTATGACAGTAAAAGGAAAGTTCAACAGAAGGGTTAAAGGCAAAGTCAAAAAAGCTTCCCAGAAAGCAGGAATAAAGGAAGACAAGAAACTAGAATATCATTCCAGGGCTTACAACACTGAACATTTAGAATTCTAGACAGAAATCTGAGAGAAGATGGAGGGGTGAAAAATAACAGAAAATGTTTAAAATTTTTTCTAAGCTTAAGCATATGAATTTCCACATTGAGAGGGACCATCAGGTGCTCAGCACAACAGCTCCATAAGACCTACACAAAAGCAAGTCACTGTGACATTTCAGAACACAGGGGGACAAAAGAAGAAAATTCTAGAGGTGTTCCAAGAAAAGTAACAAGAGCTCACATTCAGGAATATGAATGACACCAGACTTGTCCATAGAGCTGCTGGAATCTAGAACACTGTTAAGAAATGCCTTCCAAATTCTCAGGGAAACTCATTCCCAGCTAAGAATTGCATGCCTACCTGAGGTGCTAAATGAAGTAGGATGGCCCCTGTTAAGACATGCGCAGTTTCAACAATTTTACTACCCATGCAGACTATCTCAGGAAGCTACAGAAGATACAACCCACTAAGATAAAGAGGTTAAGCTAGAGAGAAGAAAACAGGAACTTCCAAAAAGCCAAAAAAAACTACCAAAAAGTTTTCTTTACAAAAAAATAAATGCTAAGAGTCCCCCTACACCCAAATTTCGGTGATGAGACATCTAGAAAAGGTTTTCTCAAATGAGGGTAATTTTTGTCTCCCAGGGGACATTTGAAAAAAGTCTAGAGACAATGTATTGCCACAAGTGGGACAGTGGGGAGAGTGCTACTGTCATCTAGTGGATAGAGGTGAGAGATGCTGCTGAACACCTCACAGTACACAGGACCACCTCTACAACAGATAATTTATCCAGCCCAAAGGCCAATAACTTAAACTTGTTTTAATGGTTTAATAATGTGAGTTTTTCTAAGGATTTTATTTATTTATTTTTAGAGAAGGGGAGGAGAGGGAGAGCAACATCTTTGTGAGAGAGAAACACCGATCGATTGCCTCTCGTAAGCGCCCAGATCAGGGACCAAACCTGCAAACAAGGTACATGCCCTGACCAGGGGTCAACCAGTGACCTGTCTCTTGGCGGAAGGATGCCCAACCAACTGATCCACATCAGTCAACGCAATCATGTGACCTTTCATTGTGACCTTCGTGCTAGGCATTTTGACAATTACCAAATTCTTACAAGACATTGGCATGGGTGCTACTATCTCATTTTTACAGACAGTAAATCAGTTGCCACATATCATATTCATAGATAAGAGGTTGAGCTAAAATTAGAATCTTGGTAAAGTTACTTCCAAAGTTACTTTCAGAATCCCTTGGAAATTTATTCGAACCCACTACTATTTTTTGCTGTTGCTTACCTGTGATCTGTTTGTGTTTCTTTAATCAAGTTTACGGAGTAGTTATAACAACTGCTTGCCATGTTTACTTAAAATAATACTATAAAATTTTCATCCCATTAAATTATTTTTCAGTGCTCATTAAAACAGTCAATATAAATTCAATGGCCAAAACCAAATTCAGGGCTTTAATGTAACTTTGAAGAGGAAATCAGGAAGGAATATATACAAAATGAATTAAATGGTTTCTTGAAGTTCTTTTCTGTTCTAGCAAACTATCTTTAAATGTAATATTTTTAAGTAAAAGATATAGCTCTAAAACTTCTCTCAGCAAATTTAATTGAGTACAACAGGGTTACACATCATAAAAATTTTAAATTTTAAAAACTCCGTTGGACATAGAAATTATTACCAACCTTGGTTATGTAAAGAATCCCGAGAATTGTCATTAGGACATCTATTTCCTAAAATAAACTTTTAATGAAGCACTTATTTAGGAAGGTATCACAGCTAACATTTAATTGCTACTACATATTTAGGAATTTTAGCTCTTTCCTTTTTGTCAGTCACATTAGCAAACTGTCAGTACAGAAATGAGTATTAAGAAATTCTACGCTCCAGTTAAGAGAAACTGTAATTTAAATAAAATGGGTCTTCCAAGACCCTCATATTAGAAATCCTTTCATGTTGAGAACTACAGAAATAAGGGTAGAATTAACCTGAAATGTCTGGAATATATTCCTGCCACCCCCATTTCTCTGCTAACAAACTACCCTCAGATTGATATTTAAATGTCGCTTCAGTGTGATCTCAGGTTAACACTTCCAGGACTCTGAGAAAGACTCAGAGAAAAGACTCTCAGCCTGATTACTAGTGTCTTCCATGAACGTAGGTAAAAGAACTGTGTTTATGTGCCATAACTAACAGAGATTTCTAGGGGGAAAAGGTAGATACTCCTGATATACCTATAATAGCAACAATTTTCAGTTAATGCCAGAATTTACTTACTAGTTTTGATCAAATTATAATTTTTTGGTGGGAGGTACATATAGGCTTTGAACATAGATCTTATTCCATATTCACCAAGATTTTTCTCCTTCAAAACCCAAACTATTCTGCAAATTCTAGAAATTTCAGGATACCATCCCAATTTAATCGTATAAATACAAGTCACTCCAGTCCAGCCCAGCGGCTTCATCAGGTTTACCATGACCCTTTGGCTGCTTTCTTCTCCACCTGAAATTTTCAACTCAATGTGTCCTATAATTTGACATTTCTTATATGTTTCTGCTAAAACGTTCCCGTATGTTGTGCATTGATGGTTTTTGCCCAAGCATAGCTTAGATGAGGCCATTTTGCCATGAGATCATGAAAAAGTCATCTCAATGTGTCTACCTGATTTTATCAGGTATACAGATGGCATAGTTTAAGTGTAGGTTTTGATTGTGATATAGGAGCAATGCCTGGATCCTACTGTGTAATAATAGTTCTTCCCATTCTCAGGGTAAATACCCTTGGATTGCAAGTTCCTTAATAACAGGAATGCATTTATCACTTGTGCCTGCCTGCAGCCTGGCACACATTCTAGCACAGAAAAGACAATCAGAAGGTATTTGTTATCTAAATAGATCAATAGGTACATTGCTTAAGTCCTAAGGCGTAGTATTATTTTCCTTGCTGTTGTTACTAATATAAGCTTTTATTTAATAAACCACAAAATACTTTCAAATTAGGTTTTTTCACTTTGCCTATCCATTTTGTGTAACATTGTAAATAAGATGTGTTTATTTCCATCACTTTCCCATCCCAAAGTCCCTGTTTTTAGTGGAAAATAAGCCGAACATTTCAAAAGCTCAGAGAAGGATCTACTTTTGTTTGACTTAATACAAAGGCCATGAGAATCTGACATCTTGATCCGTCTGGTCAGACATAAATGTCCTTATAATGATACTTTGGGAAGTTCCTTTTGAAATCCCATTTGGTTAGACTGTGTCCTGCAAGTGGCACCACGGACTGACAGCCCGTATCATGTCCTCATTCCCCAGAGATAGATCAGACCATCTTTTGAAGCATTTGAAAACTTAAAAATAGACTCCTATATAGAAGTCCCATCACCCAGTCTCACGTTGTTTACCAGACATTGGAATGGCTGAGGTTGGAAATTTAGTGGAAGTCTTTAATCTGGTTTGTCTGTCACAAACTGAGGCTGGAAGTGCCATTTACAGATGTTTAGGGAAACACCACCCACTCAATGAGTAGAACTCAAACCAAATCTCCCTTCTACTGGACAGATATTTACTTCCTTGAAACCCAGCATAATTCATCGCTATCTTTAGCTAGAAAACACCAGTGAGGTATCTGGGTATGAAATATTAATATCTTTTGCTATTTCTAATCAACACTTGAACCCATGTTCAAGGAGAAAGCACGAAAGGGAGAGAGGGAGGGGCAGACCCTGCCCTCTTGCCAGCCACTTGAGCTGTGCTGTCTCCACAGTTAAAGACTTTGGTTTATTTCCTCTGCAAATCAATCTGACACCACTGAAGTCTGGTGCATTCACTTGTCTGTTCAATTATTTCCTGAGAACCCAAACTCAAAGATAAGCATTTTTGGAGAAAACAAATAAACAAATCCATTGCCCACATTATATCCAACTCTTTCAGGCAGAAAACTCAATCAACAGAGATCATACGACGGAGTTGCAAATGTTGAAAATGACACTTTTATTGGATATTTCTCTCCAGGAAAGATCTTGTTTTCTCACAGAGGAAAGTGCTTTCCTTAGTACCACCCTTGGCCTTAGCAGCCTATAGGCACTTTAAATCAAAGACAATGGCTGTGCTGAAGGGGACAATGGTGGCTCTGGCTAAGGGGACACAAGCAGCTCTAACAAGGGGCAAACCCAGCTGGAAGTCTTGGGCTGGAATCACTGTCACTCCCTGCTGTGCCAGCCAAAGGCTGTGTTGCTTCAATGAGCTCTATTTTTGGAATCATAGAGATGATGCTACAAGAATCATCATGACGTTATCTTACCAACTGTGCTAAAATTTCCATTCCTTATATCTCTCAGGAGTTCATTACCCTTAAAATGTAGCCGGCATGTTTATTTGGCAAAAGCTAACATAACTACGGATACTAACAAGGAAACTATTTTGCGAACAAAAGAACATATTGAATAATACCAAGGTAACATACGATTTTGGGGTTTTTTTCTTTTCTTTTTTTTCTTTTTTGAGTTTTGATTTGGACACAAGCCAGATTTCAAATCCTGGCTGCTTGCTCTCTAACCTAGAGAGTCCTCTAACGTCACTGGGCTTCAGTGCCTTTATGAAAAAATGGAGATAACGTGTCACTTCAAGAGGTTACGCCAACAGTGAAACGAGGCAAGACGTTTGCAGGCTGCCTGACAGTTTTAAGACACCAAATCCTAGGTCTGGCTTGTTTCTTCCTCCTTTGCTGAAAAATCATGACTCATATGCAAAAGAGCCCCTCCTCAGACAGGAGATTTCCGAAGTCGCTGATCATTCTTAACGGAGCTGCTTACTTTGTCTGTGGCGGTTTCCTCTCGGCTCTCCTAGGATGCAGTTCTGGGAAACCGAAATACCGCAGTGCTCACGCTGTTCTTCGCATCCTGACGCTGCGATACGGTTCTGACCAAACACTTGACATAATGGGTCATGAGAAATGATGTGTGATTTTACTGATTTCAAAAAACTTTCATTTCCAAATTAACCATTACAACACATTAGACTAAAAACTGGGCAGCCAGTCTAGTTCACGGTGAGCAGCATTTTAGAAATTAAAAGCATTTTGCAGAAAGTGGTCCTCTCATTTGATTCTTGTAACGACAATATGAGGTTATGCAGGATTTTTTCCCTCTGAAGTAAGTAAACTGAGGATCCAAGTAATAAAGCCACTTGTTTAAGAACAAACACTGAATGTTAAAGACAACACTAGAGACTCAAGTCTCCTAAATTGAAAAATAATGTGGTTATTTTATATATACATAAATAAATAAATAAATAAATTTTATTCTCTCCTACCACACAATCTGTCTTTCTACCTACCCAGGTCACCTCGAGCAGGTTGCATAATCTTTCTGTATCTCAAGGGGAATAAATATAACTGACTGAGTATCTCACTAGAGTATTGGAAAAAAATTAATATATATGACAGATTTGAAAATCATAAAATTATAATTATTATTATTATTTAGGAGGGAATTGTCAATATGCCTCCCTATAACCTCTTTCCAACACTCTGGAAGATGATATACATTTGACATATACTTATCGTATATATGACAAAGAAGAAAGATTAGCTGTTTCTGAGACAAAATTGTGAACGGTAGACGAAGGGTGAACAGCTATATGGTCACCCTGGTGATAATGAAAGAGGTAACAGAAATCCTAGAGAAACACTCACGTTTTATATCCCTAGACTGTGAACCTATGTCAGGAACCAGTTGCTGCTTAACCACTGGGTGAGTCAGAGTTGTCCAGAGCAACAGATCCGAGAGACGATACATAGGGAGATTTATATATGAGGAGAGATATATGAGCAGTCATGACTTATCCAAAATCTATAAAATATCTTTTCCTTTGTCCCTCTTTTCTGCCCGCTTCTGTGAATTGTGCATTTACTGCATTTCTTACATTATTATATCTTATTTCCAATTAGTTCAGAGTGGTATAAATCAAGCCACGTTCTTAGCCTTTTTAATTGACTAAATAATAGAGATACATACGTGTTTAGAGGCCTTTAGCAAGCATTCATGTGAGAAACGATCAGAGTTGTATAGGATTTTCAGAGTATTTTTAATAATTCATTGTTTTCAGTACCTTCATGATATGTGAGGGTAAATGTTCAAGGCACTTGATAAAAAATGGGCTTTTCAGAGTTTCTTATTTAAAGACTCTAAGAAATATAAAAGTGAGACGTGAAAAGTGATCTAACTGCTCTGTTACAGAAATCACTGTCTGAAAGTCATCCAAACTGAGGACTGAAATGAGATGTGTGCTGGACTGAATTAGTGTGAATCGAATGATAAAAAATAGAAAAGAACAGGGAGGAAGGCTTAATAATGCAGAGAGATTAATGGGCAGATGGCAGATCAATTTCCTGAGACTTTAAAGACAAAAGAAAAGCAAATAACATTTACTGAGCTTATTTTATGTGCCAGACATTCTATTAGGTATTTTGCATGTCATGATTTAATCAGTCTTTTGAATACCATATACGTTCTTTTTAAATGAAGATATCATTTTCAGAACTGATTTAGATTTTCTGAAAAGCTGAGATGGTAGTATAGAGAATTTCCATACACCCACACCCAGATTCCCCTTTTAACATCTTACATTAGTATGATACAGTTGTTCTAAATACATGGGCTATTTAAAACTCTCAAAATCCTTAAATCATCTATCATTATTTCTGCAGATGAGAAATGCCCCACAATGATGGATCTTTCAAAGCTCCCATACAGTCTACACAGTCTGAACATCTGGTCAAACACCTAACACAATGCCTGTCTTCTGCACGGGTCCTTTAGTATACATCATGCCTTTTACTCTCCCTCAAGAGTTTTCACACGTGATGTCATTTCATTTTTTCAACAGGATTTATGGATCAGTAGAAAGAGAATGAACCCCAGATCTAAAAGCTCGGTCAGTTGGGACTGGGCCACAACTTGTGCCTGGTGGGATACTGACGTGGTGAGGCGGGCTTCCACTTTGACCTTGTCTGCATGTTGAATCAGGGGCAGCGCCAATGCCAAAGCCTGAAAAAGACAGACTGGTGCTCCTTTCCTCCTCTGTGGGACCTAGTCCTTCGACACGTCTGGCAATCATACTATGAAATATTTACCTTCTGCTTGAGTGCCTCGTATCAGTTCATGACTATTTTTTCTTATGAAATCCAAACCAACTTGTTTTGTTCATTAGGGCACTTTCCAAGGCTTTATCCTGATACTTACTCATTTTCCATCATTTAGTTCATAATAGCACTATATTATGTCCCCTCAGTCTTCATACGTTCAGACTCTGCCCCTGGTTTTAGTGGCACGCCCTCCAATAGTGACTGCACTCTTACCACTCTGCCCATGTCAGCCCTGTCTAGAGACACATGCAGTAACTTCTCATTAAAACACCTCCTGGGAACAAGACCTTACTTTCCAAAATGCTTGTTACCAGAAGGCCTGAAGTGATATTTCCATATCTCCCTTTCCTGATGACATACCTGTTTACTCTGGTAGATTTTTGCCATACACAAAATCTGTTCAATATACCTCTTATCAAGGAAGTAGGAACTTTTATATCTTACCCAAAAATGGGTCTTCAGAGGGATACTTAACTTTTACTATTCAATTTAATTTTATTTTTATCAAATCGCACATAAATGGAATTTTAAACTTCAAGTTGCCAAATAGGCTTATTTTTAAAAATAGACATTTCGCCTCACAACTTCTACCCAAATCCCTCAGTGCAGAGACAACAATATTCAAATGCCTGAGCTTGTTTTCTAATATCTCATTGTTTTCAAATTCATACCTATACCTGCTTTAATTTTCTCATTTCAAATATCATTATTTATTGACTGTCTGGAAGGGAATATAAGATTTGGGTATACTATGATCCTCCCCTCGACTACAGAAAATACATATTCAGCCCCAATACACTTCTCCTGGAAGCATTTACCAAATATACAAATGTCTAGAAACTACACATTCAGTTCTAATATTATAGTAACTATACAGATAATGTTCACAGGTGAGCCATGTATTAGAAATGATTCCATCTAATTCTTCACAGTGTTTTTGTTTTTTGTAGTTCATAAGTCATTTCCTGTTTTTGTTTTGCATTTCCGAGGGAAAACAGAAGAATTTTCAGATTAACAAAAGGCTAGAGAACCCTTTGCCAGCACATATGCACCATGAGAAACACTGAAATAATGTGTCTTTAATTTGGAAATAAAGTGATTCCACATAGCAGTAGAGAACTATAAAAAAGACTGAAGAGTGCCAGAAAAGGTGAAATACAGGTAAATATAAGTACCGCTGTTTAAAACACCGGTAATAATAATAATAGTAGTAAGAATAGTACCCTGTGGTGTTATAAGGTATGTAGAAAGAAAATAGGTGGCTGAAATTTGCACAAAAGGTGAAGTGTGGGTACATAGAGTCACACTTCTTG
>VMDR010036809.1:0-10397 GCA_007922815.1 Macrotus californicus | reverse complement strand
GTACTTTCTAGGTGCTGAATTCTCTGCAAATATGTTATGATGGGAGGCAGTACGCAGTGATGGAGAGACCTTGGTTCCTTTTTTTTTAAATTACAGTTGACATACAATATTGTGTTAGTGTCAAGTGTACAACATAGTGATTACACACTTATATAACTTAGGAAGTGATCACATCAGTAAGTCTAGTATGGGCACATACTTCATAAAAGAGGGTCTCCAAATTGCCATTAAGCCTATGAAAAAGGGTCATCATCACTCATCAGGGAAATACCTATTAAAATCATAAGGAGATACCATTACACATTCAGCAGAATGGTTAAAATTAAAAAATGACAATTCTAAGAGTTAACAAGGATATAGATAACTCTTAATCATTGCTGGTGAGAGTATAAATTGATTCAACCACTTTGGAAAACGGGCAGCATCTACTAAGGATACCCTGTGACCTAGTAATCCATTCTTTGAAAATACACATGAGAGAAATGAGTGCATATGTAATCACCAAAAACATGTATGTGCACAACAACTTTATTCATAGTAGTTAAACTAGAAACAACCCAAGTGTCTATAAACTGGTACATTTGTGAAAAAGAAATACACAGTGTTATAAAAAAAGAATAAACACTAACAAATGCAACTTTGATGATCTCAAAAATATATCATTGCATAACAGAAGCCAGATATAAAAGAACAGACACAATATGAGTTTTGAGTTTTTTAAAGATTGCATTTATTTATTTTTAGAGAGAGGGAAAGGGAAGGAGAAAGACAGGGAGAGAAACATGGATACGTGGTTGCCTTTCACGTGCCCCCTACTGGGGACCTGTCCCATAACCCAGGCATGTGCCCCGGGACTGGGAATCGAACCGGCGACCCCCCCTCCAACTTCCCCCATCCCCCATTCCCCGCCAGTTCGCATGCTGGCACTCAATCCACTGAGCCACACCAGCAAGGGCCAAGATGAGTTTATTTTTAAATGAACATCAAGAATACACAATATTAAACTAGTGATAGAAATCAGAATAGTGATATCTGTTGTGGAAGGGAGGGATCATTGACTAGGAAGGAACATGAGAAAATCTTCTGGAGTGATGGAAAAGTTCCATATCTTTGATCTGAGTGGTGGTTCATTGGATGTTGACATATGTAAAAAAATATTACTGAATTATACACTTAAAATTTGCGTGTATAAGTTATACCTCAGTAAAGTAAGAATTTTTAAAGAGTAGGTGTCTAGAGAGGCAAGCTTAGCATTTGTTATAACATTGCTTTAAATAGGAAAGCTCTGTAATCTGAAGGAAGTTTAATCTTTCTGTTTCATTCAGGTGGCTCTTATGTAACGACATAATGCCTTTAGCACTTTGGGAAAATTATAAGTCATAAATATACCTATGCTGAATTAGAAAAAGAATTTGCAGCATTAGAACTAGTTAATGATTTCAGGCTAAATAGTTAAAAATTTCATTACATATCAGTTTCTAAGAACAATAAGTTATTTTAATAATTTGAAGTACCAGTGTACTGTTGAATAAATAGATATTGGATTACATTTTTTTAATGAATAATTTACAAAAGAAACTAAAAAAATACTGGGTAAGGGGAAGAATGTGAAATGGGAGGGAAATGGTATTTTAAATTTTTTGGTTCTCTCAGTAGGTAAGCATCCTTAGTTTATAAACTATAATTTCCAAACTGCTTCCTCCCCCTAAAAGACCCCGGAATTTAACAGAGAAGGAAAAGAAAGCTGAGTGAGAAGGTAGCTGCATTATGTTTGTGTTTTCTCCTGTGTCTACATCATTTGTATTTAATATTTGCCAATTTTATCTTTGTTTTATATTTGACAGTCTAGGGTATGATCTGGTTATGTAGTAGATCGACTAAAATAAACTAAATTTGGATTTTCATTATTATATTTTAACCATAATTGTACAGATCACTTGTAGTAGTAAAAGGGATTTAGAGTGAATCTCTTTTTATTCTAGGATGTCCCTTATTTATTACCCTTTTGTATTTTTAATCACTGCCATTATTTTACTCTTCATACTTAAAGGAAAAAAACAAATACAACAACCACCTCCCCCTGATGAAAAAAAATAAAAAACACCATTAAAGCCACAGATAGTGCCTGACAAAGCTGCTTCCAGGAGGTGGTACTTAGAAAGAATGCCTTGTTCATTCTGTACAATGGAGTCTCTGCACGTCTGGTTTTCAGTGCAGTGCATGAGAGCACTCCAGATGGTTTGTGAGGGCTGGTCCTTTGCAGAACACTGGTTTCTTGTTAGGGGTATGGATTTTTATTCTTTTTCAGGTCTAACAAATAGTATCGTTTTCCTAGCTCAGCAGTTGCTTTTTTATTTGTGTGGTAAATATCTTTTGTTGTGAATAGGCATCTTTTACTTTGCCAAAGCAATCTGTATCTTTAAAAAAAATTGAAAACCACTATCATGTAACAATTGATCTAGCACATTAAATGCTTCCCCAGTCCTTTTTCCTGTCCTTGTAGCTTGTTTGCATGAGAATTTGGTAAAAAAATCTTTGTACCCACTTCCTGAAAAGTGCTCACATGAATCTAAACTGAAATTTCAGTATCATGGACCTAAAATTAAGAACTTCCACATAATGCCCTGGCTGGTGTGGTTCAGTGGATTGAGCGCCAGCCTGTGAACCAAAGGGCTGCTGGTTCAGTTCAGGCTGGGTCCCCTGAGTAGGCACACAAGAGGCAACCACACATTGATGTTTCTCTTTCTCTCCCTCTCTTTCTCCCTCCCTCCCTCTCTGTCTAAAATAAATAAATAAAGTGGGTTTTTTTTTTAAGATTTTATTTATTTATTTTTAGAGATGAGGGAAGTGAAGGAGAAAGAGAGGGAGAGAAACATCAATGTGTGGTTGCCTCTCTTGCACCCCTGACTGGGATCCTGGCCCACAACCCAGGCATGTGCCCTGACTGGGAATCGAACTGGTAACCCTTTGGTTCACAGGCTGGCACTCAATCCACTGAGCCACACCAGCCAGGGCAATAAATATAATCTTTAAAAAAAAAAAGAACTCCCACATCATAACAAAAATTTTGAGTTGTATACTAAGAAAACTTCAGTTCTTGGGAGAGTTTTAGTTTTTCTATCAAGAACTGCCTGCCACTATGCTCCTTATATTACAGTCATGACATAGCTCAGATAACTACCCAATTTTTACCATGCTAAGTAAAATAGTGAGGATCTTAGAGGAGAAAATATAGAAATGAAACTATATACATGTCTTTTTGTCTTCTAGGAAACTTATTTCTGTTTGCCAGTGTGATTCAGAGAGTTTGGGTATTTTAGAGATACACCTTTCTACCCTAGTTTCTACTAGCTGGAAGTATTCTTCTAGCAATGTCTTCATTAACATAAAAATGATATTAGTGAGACCCTTTCTGGGTCTAGTAAAACCTTGAGGACCTCTTAGAATGCATTGTTTAATCATGAAAAAAATGTGAGTGTCTGTTGAATTTGATTTGAATCCGTTCACATTAACTCTACCATGTGACAGCTTGATAGAATTTAAAGTTTCCAAAATTTCAACTGCCTATGATAATTGGTTGGGGCAGCTGTCAAGTTAATAATAACTCAGGTATTAATATTATCATTAATAACAATCAGTTAATAACAGTTCTTCAGTAAATGTGTGTATATATATCAAACAGTGTGATTATAACCTTTTGTGTACTAAATCCCATTAATCCTCATAAAAACCATATAAGGAAATTACCATTACAACTCCCATTTTATAGATGAGGAAAGGTCATTTAAGGTCATGTAGTAAGGGGTAGAGCTGGGACTTGAAGCCAAGACCTCTCTTGATGCTATGTCTCTTGGTATTATTTACAGGTTTGGGCAAAAGTAGGTTTACAGTTGTTCAGTGGAAAATAATACAATAACAAATAATAATACAAGAATAAACTCTGTTTTGCGTAATCACAACTGTAAACCTGCTTACAGATGCTATTTTAGTTTTTTAGTGTCAAAAAGAAATCATAGCATTTAATGTATCTTATGTCAGCCATTAGTCTGTTAGCTCCATGAGTGGTGGCCCCATTCACAATAGAAAGAGTGTATTATTTTTGTAGTTGGATTCAGAGAAGGAGTTGAGTCTTTAACCAGCTGGAGTAATCTTTTTCGCTCTTGCTTGCAGAAAGGCTTGGTCAGAGCAAGACTAGGAACATGTTCAGGAACTGTTAGAAAACCATTTTGCCATTATTTTTTTAAAATATGAAACACTTCATGAAGTTGCCTGTCATCCTTGCTCAGGGGCTGTGCTAATCTCTGTATGGTTCCAGTTTCAGTATATGTGCTACCGAAGCACCAGTTTGCCTTTTGACTGTGGCTGTTATATTTTTCTTCTCCCTGTTATTCTTATTTGGTATTGTGAGTTTTCCAAAAATACTGTGCAAATGGCAATCTTATTTGTTGGTAACATCGTGATTTCTGAAACGGAAAAGAGGTCGGAAACTCTTAAGTGCATACATTTTAGAGGGGGATAAGGTACCCATGATAAGACAAGCTTTAAAGGAACCTAAAACAACAAAGTACAATTGTGTGGTTGACAGTGAATTTCTGTGATCTCACAGCTCAGGTGTAGTAGGCATGAAATAACTGCTATCAGAATCTTTAGAGAGACTTTAAATATCGTAGCTAAACAGGTTATAAAATCTTGGTCCTTACTAATGGTGCTGAAGAATCACTCAGAATAATAGGCATAATAGTTTAGGAAAACTGAGATGGTAAAAGTAGAAAAAAGATAAAAGAATTAAGAACTGTGATTTATGTTGGCTGCCTGTATGTGCCATATGACCAAGGATATAAGAAGAGAGATTTATTTGTAAAATTAAACAGGTCCTAAGAAATTGATAACAAAAATAGGATTCAGGTTGGAAAGAGGTACACTTTCCTCTTTCCAGAGAATCTCCAGTACCCAGCATGTTCTTCCCTTAGCAGTGTGCCGTTCCTCCTCTCCCCACTAATTAATTCTCTGTCCTCTCTTTTCCCCCTACAGACATTCCATACACCAAGCTTGGGTGATGAGGAATTTGAAATCCCACCTATCTCCTTGGATTCTGATCCCTCACTGGCTGTCTCAGATGTGGTTGGCCACTTTGATGACCTGGCAGACCCTTCCTCATCTCAGGATGGCAGCTTTTCAGCCCAATATGGGGTCCAGACATTGGACATGCCTGTGGGCATGACCCATGGCTTGATGGAGCAGGGCGGGGGGCTCCTGAGTGGGGGCTTGACCATGGTAAGGGGCAAGACATTTTCAAGCTTACCCAAGCTCATGGGCATGGTACTAGGGAAGACAGAAGTGATTCTCCATTCCCTACTGTACTTGGGTATTACTTGTTTCTCATTCTTGTCGATGAAGGCTCATCATCAAAGACTTAATTTCCCCTGAATGAATGAAATTTATCATCTGAATCACTTTTACTTGAAAAATGGTTTAAAATTGTAAAATGTCCAATGTTAACACTGAATTGAAAATGATTTATTGTGATTTTTGAAAAAAGAAAAGAGTTTTTACCCCCTCTTCTAACATGGACTTCGCATCCTAGGATTCAAATGTGAGTGTGATAGTGGGAATGTTGAGAGATTTATTCCGAAACAGTGTGAACCAAATGTACTAATCGTGGGTTAGTGTGTGTCATAAATCAGTATATTGAGCTTTCAGCACATCTCATCAGTCGTACATCTCCACACATTATAGCTGATGCCAAATATCTTGACTTTGGCCTTATTTACTCTGATTGCCTGTGTTTTTCAACTTTAAAAGCCATTATTTTAGCAGGGTGTAGGGAGAAAGTTTTTCTTTACCCCTTGGGTCATCACTACCTCCAGATTACCAAATAATTTATTTGCTCTTTAACTTGTCCAAAATTAAGACTTCTCTCATTGTTTTTAGTTGTTTTGGAATAGGCTTTGGGGTACAAAGAAGTGACTTTACTAGTTTCTGTACTTTATTGAAAAACTTAATATATTTTATATGTAGACAAATTATTTGATGTTTAGAATTTAAACAGTGATACAATGTGGATGAGTAGAGGGTTTATACACTGTCCTGTCAGGGTTGGGGGGGGAAGAGTGGTGTTCTTTATATTTAGTGTTTAATTAGTCCTTCTGCTTCTCTCAGGACTTGGACCATTCTATAGGAACTCAGTATAGCGCCAACCCACCTGTTACAATTGATGTACCAATGACAGACATGACATCTGGCTTGATGGGGCATAGCCAGTTGACCACCATTGATCAGTCAGAACTGAGTTCTCAACTTGGTTTGAGCTTAGGGGGTGGCACCATCCTGCCACCTGCCCAGTCACCTGAGGATCGTCTTTCAACCACCCCTTCACCTACTAGTTCACTTCATGAGGATGGTGTTGAGGATTTCCGGAGGGTGAGGCATTCCCTGCCAAAAGTCAAATCTGACATGATATTCTGGAATAAAACTCTTGGCATACAGAACTACTAGTATCTTTACTCCTGTCCTGCCATCTCCTCTGCTCTTTTCTGGGTATGGGGTCCTGCCTCTCAATTTACAGTTTATAATGCTCCTCCCAATCTCCATTTTTATTGGTCCTCACATACTTTACTAATGCCTTAATCCTGTTGCCTCTGTTTTTAGCATTTCTGAAAATTCCATTCATGTAGCTAGTTTCCCCCATATAAAAGTCCTTTTCTTACAGTTCTCCAGACATGAGACTTCCCTTCTTCCTTCTTGTAATTCTCTCTTTTCTCCCCTACAGCAACTCCCCAGCCAGAAGACAGTTGTGGTAGAAGCAGGGAAAAAGCAGAAGACCCCAAAGAAGAGGAAAAAGAAAGATCCTAATGAACCTCAGAAACCAGTTTCAGCATATGCTTTGTTCTTCCGTGACACGCAGGCTGCCATCAAGGGACAGAATCCCAATGCCACTTTTGGGGAAGTTTCAAAAATTGTGGCCTCCATGTGGGACAGTCTTGGAGAGGAGCAAAAACAGGTGAGCAAATAATGAGGAACTAGTGGATAATGAGTGTTCTAGAAGTTTTTAAGTAAGGGGGTAAAAACTCAAGTTTTCTTTTAACTTTTTTACATGGTCTTATGTAATATCAGCTCTTTGTCAGTGGCATTCACAGATTATCCTTTGTCTAAGAAGCTGCACCCATACACCAAGTACAGAACATTCATTTAAAAATTATTAATAATTATTATAAAAACACTAAACCTAATTTTCCTAAGCCGCATTTTTTTTTTTTAATTGTAAAATTAGGTTATTCCTTGATAAGTGGCATGCTGTGGCTAACTGTAAAGTCCATTACCAAGTTTGGATTTAGAATATAGTTTAGGGTTTTCTTACTGGCCTACTTTAAACTTGAAAACTATAGTTAATCTTCCTAAATTTCATTTGGATTTCAAAAAAAATGAAAATTATACTGTATAATAAAATGTAGAATTAAAATGGCTACAATTATCATGTACTATCCAGGTCTTGTGTCAAAATGAGTCTGCTACTTAAAAATTTGAAAAAGGTAAATTTATTGTAGATAACTTGTATCAGTTACCTATTGCTACTCAACAAAGCATCACAATTTTGGTGGCTTAAAACCACTGCAATTTATTATTTCTCATGATTCTGTAAAGCGGTTGGGTTGTTTTCCAGGTGTTCTTGCCTGGGGTCATTCCTGTGGTTGTAGTCAAGTGACAGCGGGTGTGACTGGCCAAGCGGACTTTGCTCTCATGTCTGGCATTGGTGCTACCTGTTGGTTGAGACGCCTTGGTTCTCTTTCATGTGGCTCCTGTCCTCCACATAGGCTACACTGGCTTCTTTAGAGTATGGCAGACACAGACCAGTATTCCAAGAGGACAAAAACAGATGCTCCAAGGTCTCTTTGTGTCACTTCAGCCACATTTTAATAGTCAAAGCACTTCATAGAGCTAGCCCAGATTCAAAGAAAAGGGAAGTAGGTTTCAGCTCTTAGTGGAAGAAGTATACAGAATGAAAAGAGTTCTTGTGGCCATCATCACAAATAATTTAACACATTTTTTTAACACATTCTTTAAGGGAGAGTATACTGGTTAGGCACTATCCCAGGCTAAGCAAACTACTGATCTTAAAAAGTTTTGGGGTCAGGATTTGTTTTGCTAATAGAAGTAGGCATGGGTTGGGGTCAGCTTTAGAAGTGGGGTTATTCTGGCAATATTCTTGTTGACTGGCTGGTTTTCAGATTCTGAGAAGTCTGACATAAAGGCTGTCTTGATTACTAGCTTTCAGAAGTATATTCACTAAAAGGAGTTGTCAATGTTCAGACTGAGATTGTCATTCATTGATGAATACTAGAATTATCAGTCTTTTCTAGGAGTATGGGGACTTCTTAAACAGTTTCTCCTTCCTGCAGGTTTATAAGAGGAAAACTGAGGCTGCCAAGAAAGAGTATCTGAAAGCTCTGGCTGCTTATAAAGACAATCAAGAATGTCAGGTAAGAAGGTTACAGTAGGTGGGTATGAAACCAATAAAAAGATTTTTTGAGCTGTTTAGTAGAGTTAGAAGGATGCCACCAAGAATCTTTGCAACCTCTTCATGCTGTATATAGTATTAAAAGCTTAGAAATACGGACTTCCGGCCAAGATGGAGGCATAGGTAGACACACTGTGCCTCCTCACACAACCAAAAGAAGGACCACAACAAATTTTAAAACAAAAAACAACCAGAACTGAGAGAAAATCGAACTGTATGGAAGTCCGACAACCAAGGAATTAAGAAACATACATCCAGACCGGTAGGAGGGGCGGAAAGGACTCATATGATGGGGCGGTGGCTGGCGGATCAGGGAGGGGCGTGGTAGGCCGGGAGAGGTGGTGGCTGCGGACCAGGCGTCCCACTCCCTCGTGAGGATAAACCGGGAGGAACTACTGGGGAGCGAGACAGACCCTGCAACCCAGAGTTCTAGCTCGGGGAAATAAAGCCTCAAAGCCTCTGATTGAAAACTCCTGTGGGGGTTGAGGTGGCGGCAGCGGGAGAAACTCCCAGCCTCACAGGAGAGCTTGTTGGAGAGACCCACAGGGTCCAAGAGCGTGCACTGGCCCTCTCACCGGGAAATCAGCACCAGAGCCAGCGCCAGAGGGGCCCAATTTGACTGTGGGTATCGCGGAGAGTGGCTGAGAACCGGCAGAGAGTGGAGCAACCGCCATTGTTTCCTCTCGGACCCCTCCCCCACAAACAGCATCACTACACAGCGACGTAGCCACCCCATCCTGGTGAACACCTAAGGCTCCGCCCCTAACTATGTAACAGGTGCATCAAGACAACAAAAATGGCCCAATTGAAAGAACAGATCAAAGCTCCAGAAAAAATACAACTCGGTGACAAAGAGATAGCCAACCCATCAGATGCACAGTTCAAAACACTGGTGATCAGGATGCTCACAGACTTGGTTGAATTTGGTCACAAATTAGATGAACAAATGATGGCTACAATAAGGGAAATGAAGGAAAATGTACAGGGAACCAACAGTGATGGGAAGAAAAATGGGACTCAAATCAATGGTGTGGACCAGAAGAAAGAAAGAAACATTCAAGCACAACACAATGAAGGAACAAGAATTCAGAAATATGTGGAGAGGCTTAGGAACCTCCAGGATGTCTTTAAACATTCCAACATCTGAATCATAAGGGTATCAGAAGGAGAAGAGGAAGAGAAAAACTGAAAACTTATTTGAACAAATAATGAAGGAGAACTTCCCCAATCTGGCAAAGGAAATAGACTTCCAGGGAATCCAGGAAGCTCAGAGAGTCCCAAAGAAGTTGGACCCAAGGAGGAACACAACAAGGCACATCATAATTACCCAAGATGAAAGATAAAGAATCTTAAAAGCAGCAAGAGAAAAGCAGACAGTAACCTACAAAGGAGTGCCCATCAGACTGTCAGCTGATTTCTCCAAAGAAACCTTTCAGGCAAGAAGGGACTGGCAAGAAGTACTCCAAGTCATGAAAGCCAAGGACCTACATCCAAAATTACTCTATCCAGCCAAGCTTTCTTTTAGAATGGAAGGGCAGGTAAAGTGCTTCCCAGATAAGGTCAAGTTCAAGGAGTTCATCACCACCAAGCCATTATTATATGAAATGTTAAAGGGACTTATCTAAGAAAAAAGATAAAAAATATGAACAGTAAAATGACAACAAACTCAGTTATTAACAACCAAACATAAAACAAAAAATCTAAGCAAACAACTAGAACAGGAACAGAATCAGAAAAAGAGATCACATGGAGGGTTCTCATCAGGGAAGTGGGTGGGGAAAGGGGGGAAAAAGGTACAGGGAATAAGAAGCATAAATCGTAGGTAGAAGATAGACAGGGGGAGGTTAAGAATAGTATAGGAAATGTAGAAGCCAAAGAATTC
>VMDR010036808.1:0-10402 GCA_007922815.1 Macrotus californicus | reverse complement strand
TGTTATGTATCTCAGAATACCAATATCTGAAGCTCATGGGTGATAACATCTGTTCCTGATATTTCTGCTTATTCTCAGTCATGCTATTATTCCTCCTGTGTTTGGTAATGTTGGGGGCTGTTATTAGGCTGATCTTAATTAAGGGGAATTCTGACATCCCTGAGATGATGTTTTTCCCCAGAGCAAATTTACATTTTCTTCCTGTACTAAGGGTTGCCATAATTTGGGACCACTAGATTTCTTTAGATTTCCTCTTACTCTGTAGATGTGGGTAGAAAAAATGCCATTCCAAGATCCTATGATCCAGGAGATATTTATTTTCTACCCAGAACTGAGATGGAGATTGACAGGTTAGCTTCCTGTCTCCCTTTAAGGACACACGTAATTTTCTACTCACCTTCTCACAACAGTACCCCCCCTTAAGCAAGGTCTCAGTTCAGCTGCCTACATTGCACAGACCCAAGGTCTGGTCTCTCACTCCTTTTTGCTGGAGAAGTGATGCCAGCATTTGACCCCGAGGCATCCTACGTTTCCACATTTTCTTACTATTCTGCTGTCAGCAAGTAGTTAGGAGTTGGTTATTGTGGTACAAGGTTGGTGGCTGGGGGGTGGGGTGAGAAAGGGCCAGAAATAAACTTGGACATGTCCCTTAGTTTCTTACAATCTCAGCAGTGCATTTAAAAGTGGGTTTGTTGTAATTTATCTGGCCTCTAGAAGTTGTACTGCAGGAGGGCTTTTCAGAAATACTGTCTGCCACATAGCAGGAAATGCAAGTCTCAGTGGGACTTTCAACCTCAACCACACATTTTGTAAAAGAATCCTTGATCCTCAAAATGTTAGACCCTTCTTGAGCCAGAGGACCCTGCTTAGATTTCTCCTTTTCCCACTATAACCACCCTGTTAGGACTTTGAAGGTCACTTCTTAAAAATAGCCTCTGGTCAGTACTTCCCCAACTCTTAGCCAACCCGCCAACAGGGTTCCTGAAGCTGAGTGGTTCCGAGCCCAAACTGGACAAGGCTGTCTTGTCGTGAGCCTTAGCTCTGCCACTTGTAGTGGTGGGACTCCGGTCAAGTGACTTCAACTCTGTAAGTCTCAATTCGCCCATCTATAAAAATGGAGATAAGCAATAAAAGTGTACAGCCTGGCAGAAATCACGCAGCGAGAAATCCGCACAAAATATGGACCTTCCATCAGTGATGCAGGAGTTCAAGTGACACATGATCTGATTCCTGATAAACTTTGTCCTTGATGCATTTTAGTGAAATGAATGACTGTATGAACTTACATTTCACTGTATCTATCCACTCTACAGAAAGAAATAGTAAAAGGCAAAGAGGAAACAGACATACTAGTCTACACAGCTCAAGTCAGGATCAGCCCCAGCACTGAACTACTGGGGGTCCCAGGCAGTATTCAGACTGTTTCTGGGACCTCAGGGAAAAGATCTCAACATGACAGGACTGAGGACCTGCTGGCATTTTGCACATTGGGTGGGGTAACTATGGAAGGCCAGACTCCCCTTATTTCATAGAAAGGGAAACTGAGGCCCAAATAGGTTGATCAAATAGTTCAAGGCCTCTCAGTCTGTTACTGGCAGAGCTGGGATGCTCTCTGGACTCTGTCCTGCCCTCTGCTGCCTCCCTCACGTCCCCACAACGGCAGACCCTCCAACGTCTCTTGTTCATTAGACACTACACACTTAAACCATTTGGTGAGAAAAGTACTTTGACATATATTACTGTAAATTTTGTTCTAATGTTATACACCTCCATGCATGTTTTTATATCATTATAATCAGATTGAATATTAACTTATGTTTTGTTGACACTGGGGTATTTCACATTTCTATGTAGATACAAACTGTGCTTGTTGAATTATTTAAGATTGCTGAATTACTCTAAAACCACTTAAGCAAAAATGGTAATATATTGCCCCATATGACTAAACAACTACAGAAAAAACTCCAGCATCAGGCAAGGATGGGTCTAGGTGTTCAAAAACTGTCACTGGAAAGTGTCTCTCTATGTAGTTTAGATGAGCTTTCATTTTCAGATCAACGCTTTCCATGTCACAGGCCCTGACCAGCTTACAGAGTCCAGGAGCAAAAAGTCTCCTCCTTCCCAGTAGATCAGGGAATTCCTGAGTTCAATTTCATTGCCTGGCTTGGATTTTCTGGGGCATGAAACACTGATTGGTCAAGTCTGTTGGGTGCCACTCCTTGGCATAGTGTCACCCTTATGAAAACCACACGGCTTGAGGAAATGGCGTGATTCCCAAAGGAAAATTAGGGTGTTGCCATTGGAAGACACGGGAACTGACATGGGATGGACACAGATGACTGTTCACAATGCCTGCCATTGTAACAACGGGGTGGAAGGCCATGGCATTCTTTGTCGTTGCCCTGATCACAGGCACTTAGGTTGCTTCCAGAGAAGAACCTGATATTCTGGGTTCAGAGCCCACATCTGCCTCTCTATAGTTGTGACCTTTGGGCAAATGCCGTAGCCTAACTTTGCCTCGGTTTCCTCATTTGTAAGGTGGGGATAACAATAGTACTTACGCATAAGGCATTCATGAGAATTAAACGAGATAATAGTATATGCAAAGGATTTATGTCAGCCCCTGGCACATATTAAGCATCCAGTGCATGTTAGCTATTACTACTCATTATTATAACTAGCATAGCAAGGAAAAATAAACATTTAACTTAGAAAAGCACTTTTACTTTCTATGTATTTCCTTAGAACGCATTCCTTCTTTTATCTTGTGGACAAGAATCTTAGGGGAGGGTTTCGATGGACTATTTATCAGCTTTCCAGGTGCATTTTTAATATGCTGATGTATTAAAATGAGCGTATGGAGGGAATATTCTTTGGTATGCTTTACTGTCTTACTTTTATCTTGGGTCTGTCTGGCTTTTAATGTTTTTTTTTTGTTATTTGTTCCCCCAACTTCATATGTCCTTGGGTTTAACTGGTACAAATGGCATTAACTGGGTCTCTGCACTCTATTTTCCAGACCAGAGAGATTTAAGCTGCATATTCTTCAGTTACAGAGGAGAGGCATAAACCATTTGCTCTCCATTGCCCTTGGGTAGGGAAGATAAGGTCCTGCAATTCACCAGCTGGCTGTAAAGTTGTTCACATTGTTTTACCTTGTTTAATTTTCTTGTCTCAGTTTCCCATTCCACGTGCCCAGGACTTTTCCCAGCTTCTTTCTGTCCTGTCACAATATCACCTCGTCTTGTTTGGAGCAACACTTTCCTTTAAGGGCAAAACAAAATAACCAGTGCACACTTCCAACAGACGGAGGCTGCCCGGAGTGGTCTGGGCATTTCCGCAGTCCCTACATGGTCCCATGAGGTTTTCAGCACAGATTTTAAAAGTCATCAGTCAAAGTAACAGGCTGTTAGATACTATGGGAACTTCGGTCCCAGTCCTTGAAGTGCTAACAATCTTGCTTGGAAGGCAAAACATCCTTGGCATATTTGAAGTCAAATTGTCTCAGGGAAATTGGACTTTGGGAAACTGGGAGGGCATTGAGGAGTCACCCCCTGAATTTGCCAGTCCTCTCACCCCCACTTGGGAAAGGGTAGGGTCCGCTGCCTGGCTAGAGAATCCACCCCTCGGACATTTAGACTGCGACTTCACAGACCATTCAATGTGGTGTCTGCTTCCTGCCTCGAGGGGTTCTGAGGTCCAGTAGCTCCACAAGGACCAGAGCAGGAGACTCTAAAGTCTGGTGCTGCACCCTTTCTGCCTGCCACGCTCACTGTGGCTGCAGCCCACTGAATACAAGGGAGAACGCAGCAAGTTCATGCTGCCTGAATGCATTCCTAGTCATCAGTGGAGAGAAGGAAGAGGGCTGTCCAGGGAATTTCTCCAGCACTGCCTGTTCCTGCCTGTCCTCCCCAAACGGCAAACTCCATCAAGAGTCAGGGGATGGTTTCTGTAGGCACAGAAGCAGAGGAGAAACCAGGGAGTGGGCAGTAAAGTCTAGTAAGTCAGATGTCCACGTCTCCTGTCCACCTGGTGACCACAGGGGTGCATACTCATGCATAGGGATGCTGCAGCCGTGCTGAGAGTTGCTGAGATCCAGGCCAGGTTGGAAGAGTGCAGACCTCACCTCTCCAACAAATGTTTAGGGAGCACTGCCTGAAATAGGACAACTGTAAAAGACTGGTCTGTCCCTGCTTTCATGTAATCAGCAGTTTAGTGAGGGAGCCAGATTCTAACCAGATGGTCCTAGTGCTTGAAACATGTACAAGAAAGTTGCCCTTGTGTGTTTCTTGTATAAATAAAATGCCACAGGGATGTTTTAAAAGCCAGGAGGAATACAGGGCACCGGACAGGGCATCCAATTCCACCCAAGGGGCCATGGAGGGCTTCCTTCATCGAGTGACAGTGAAGGTGGCATGTGAAGGGTAGTGAAGTGGGGCAAGCACTCCTGCCAGCGCGAGCAGCCCAGTGGGGGCCCTGCACCGGGATGGGTGTGGGTCCCTGGCAGGGGTGGGGAGAAGTCAGGTATGCTGGGATGTAGATACCGAGCATCCAGAGCCTGGATAGGAGGTAGGGTCACATGCTGTACCTCACAGATCTGCTCAAGGATTCTGGATGTGTCCTAAGAGCATGAGAAGCCTTTGAAGAGTTAATAAGCCTCAAGAGTGCCATGAGGTGTGTGTGTGTGTGCACACATGCACCTAAAGATTACTCTAAGCATTTTGTAGAGAATGGGTTGTAAGGGGCAAAAGTGCATGAGGGAAAATTATTTAGAAGGGTGTTGCAATAATCCAGGCAAAAAAAAAAAGATGGTACGTTGGACTAGCATGGTAGAATTTTAGATGGAAATACTGGGCAAATTAAACATAGGTAGGAGGTAGACTGAACAAGATTAGAAGCTTGGTTGGATGTGAGTCACGGTGAGTCCTAGGTTTTGGGCCTGAGGATCGGATGAACATTCCTGCCACTGAGTGACTAAAGTAGGGGTGTCAAACTCATTTTCACCAGGGGCCACATCAGCCTCGCGGTTGCCTTCAAAGGGCTGAAATAATTTAAGGACTGTATGAATGTTACTACTCCTTAACTGCTAAGGAGCTGAAATTACATTCGGCCCTTTGAAGGCAACCACGAGGTTGATGTGGCCCCTGGTGAAAATGAGTTTGACACCCCTGGACTAAGGGATGCTGATGGAGGTGTGAGAAGGGAAGGGTAGACCCAACTGATGACATGAATCTCAAGTGCTTGGAAGATAGTTGAGTAGAATTCTCCAGGGCGCAGAAACTTTGAGGGATTCTAGAGACAGAATCTAATCGGGCAACAGCAGCCCAGAGCACATTCAAGAAACACTGCCCCCCCCCAAAGCAGGTGAAGTGACAATACAAAAAAGATGGCTGGCCTTGGACTCTTATTGGCAAGAGCAAGGCCAGACAGAGTGAGCTGGTGATCTGGTGCCTCCTTGCTTGCCTGGACTCCGCTCCAGGGCAAGGTAGGAAACACGGCAACTATGCAGATAAAACAAAGAGTTTGATGAGCAGTGAGAAATGCAAAAATTGAATGGAGATACTGAGGATGACAACACCCAAGAGAATCCCAGCAAAGAAACCAACATTTCAGGCAGCAGCTGGCTGACATCTCTGGACAAGAAGGCTTGGTTTCCCCATGATCACTGAGGATTTCATCACTAAATGTCAGGCTAATTATGATTTCTCAATGACGGTATGTCTGACTCTACTGAAAACATACAAAATGGTGTTAGAAATGCTGAGAAACCTCTACAAAGGAAAAAAAAACACACCAAAGTCACTGATCTCAAAGAGAAGAAAGAAAGGCTTCATGTTGAAGACATGAACATAAATGTACATGTGACTGGTTTGCCTCCAGACATTATAGTAGAGGCATTTATATATACCTTCTCTCTAAACTGGGCATAATTATGAGAGATCCCCAGACAGAATTTAAGGTCCAGCTTTACAAAGATAACCAATCTCAAAGGGGATGGACTTTGGAGTTATTTTAAGAGGGAATCTGGATTTTGCATTAATAGTTTTGAATGAAGGTAAAATTAGAAGCTAGAAATTGCATATTGAAGTGGTCAAATTTCAACTGAAGGGGAATATGAGGCTTCAGAAAAGAATAGGGGCAAGCACCACGGGAGGCAGCTTCCTTTGCGATGAAAACAGCTGAGCTGCTGGACCATCTTGAACGCACCATGAGCAAGTTGTCGTCATTACAGATATTTCATCCTATGGCTTTTGAGGATGGTCCAGGTGCTGAATGAGGTCAGAGAAAACTTTTAAGGAGAATGTTCAAAGTTTGGGCCAATAACAATAGCCAAGATTTGGAAGCAGCCCAAGTGTCCATCAGTAGATGAGTGGATAAAACAACTCTGGTACATTTACACAATGGAACACTACTTGGTTGTAAAAAAAAAGAAAATTTCACCCTTTGTGACAGCATGGATGGACCTGGAGAACATTATGCTAAGTGAAATAAGCCAGTCAGAGAAAGACATGCCATATGATTTCACTCATATGTGGGATCTAATGAACAAACTGAACTAACAAGCAAAATAAAGATAAATTCAGAGATAGAGAACAGATGACAGCTTGGGCCCGGGGCGTTATGGGATGGAGGGGTCAAGGAAAAAAGAGAAAGGACTCAAGGGCGTGGACAACAGTGTGGTGATTGGGGGGTGGGGGTGGAGGTGGCAGACGGTATAAGGCGGAAAAATGGTAATGGGAAAAATATAATAAAAATAATTTTTAAAAAGTTTGGGCCAATTAGGAAGCCCCTTCTCTTTGACAGACACCCAGATGGCTTAACCTCTGTGTCCTTGAGGAAGCCGATCATTGTATTCAAACCCTCATTGGAAGGTGGTGGGGTGGCCGTCAAATCCCTGTCCAAGCATGAGATGCATACAGATGACCAGGCTGAGGTACCCCAGGAGAAAGGAAAGAAAGGCTGAAAGAATGGGGAACTTCCTTGAATGTCCCAAGGCCAAAAGAGGCAGGTATTTGGTTTTCAAGTAGCACATTTGCTTTAAAGATAAGGGTCTTCTAAAGTAAGGCATTTCCAGAGCACCCTAGCACACTGAGGATGAAAGTTCAAGAAGCCACAACTAACGTGGCATGTAAAGAAGGTGCACATTAGTCGGTCGCAAAGAACATTCCCACAACTGAGATGGCAGAAAGGACCGGTCTGACAAGTGTGATTGTCAAAGGAGCCAAAGAGGCCAGAAAAATAGCACACTAACAAAATGTTATGTGGAAATAGATCATGTTGAACCCTATAAATATTTGATTAAATCTGCTTCTCCTTCTCCTTCAGAGCTGAGACTCTTGCAGTAGTACGGCACTCTCCAAGCTACATTTTCACTTCCTCTTTTGTGTAGGGAAGGGCCTTTGTAATTCCATTTATTGCCTTGATGTTTTCAAGTTGTTGAGTTTGATACATGATGCAGATAGCTCTTAGATTTTATTGTTTTTGAGCTGTACAGTTTGTACATGTCCTAAAAATATTTTAATGCCTTTGGTATGGTGCTCATGTTGGTTAAATTTGTATAAGGCACTAATTTTGTTTTTGTATTTTAGGTGTACATTTATGGTTTATATGCTGAAGTTAGCATGGCTGTGCTTTTCTTAATAGAATGATAAAGACTTTGAGAATGGATCTTGTGTGTCTATTATAGGAGAGTTGTGTGCTTTCACTGCACATGAAGGCAGTAATTAGTTTTAAGATTACATTCTTGTCTACTTGTACTATCTTGGAAGGCTCATTAATATGTTATATTTAATATTCTCCACAGTTAACATTCAAATTTATGAGAAGTTAGTTTCTGATGCAGAGGTTTAAATTAGGCTGTGATCTGATCAAAAGTCCTTTTAGCATTTTACCTCAAAGGGACACTGTTAGAATGCCTAAAATTCAACTTTTTTAATTTGAAAAAAATACATGACAGTACACTTGAAAATAATATAATAATGCATGTCAACTGTACTTGAAAAATAGAAGATTTAAAATGAAAAAAGAAAAGAATACAAGATATAATCTTTTTCTTGAAGTTCTCAGATTTTAAAGTGCTATATGAAAGGAAACAATGAATGTCTTGACGAGCACTCATGTGGCACGGGGAGGGTGGGGCAGATGAGCAGAGGAATGAACTAGACTCATGCCTCAGGCTTCCAAAGCATTCTGAAAAGTGGAAAATACTTACACTATGAAACAGTTTGCGGTAGTGTCCTTTTCTAAAAATTCAAATGTTTTTATTGATAATGAAGATTGCTGAGTTTTAAAACTTAATCTAGAACAGAGACATATTAAAAGTAATGCCATGCTGCATTATTTTCAAGATTATTGGAAAGTTACTTGATAGATTGTTTTTACGATATATTCTGATTTTAGAAAATGATCATGAGTGTGGAATAAATACTGGATTTAATTTTTTCAAAATAAACTATACATGAAAAGACATTTGAAAAGACAGGAGACGGGGGAGATTTTGAAGAAGACGCTTCGGAAAAAGGTGCTAAAGAACATGGCCCTAAAACACAGTGTGAATAAGGAAGTTCCTAAAGGCTGAGAGAACGGTCTGACGGAAGGAGACCCTAGACAGAAGGGCCTCAGAAGAGACGATGGCAAGGAAGGCTCTGCAAAAGGGCTGAAGGTGACTCCGAAAACGAACCCGAAGAGGAGAACGGCCCCGAAAAGGGTCTGAGGAAGACGTCTTGGGAAGAGAATCTGAAGACTGCTCTGAAAAACAGTTCGAAGATGGTTCCAAAAATTATTAGAAGAAAATGGTGTTGAAAAAAATGTTAGGGGAAATGACCCTGAAAAATTAGAATTTCAAGATGATGGGTCCGAGCGAGTGATGAGGAAAGCTCTGAGAGTGTGGAGATGATTCAGATGCAAAGGAAGAAGACGAACGTGAAGGAGTATCAGATGATGCCTCAGATGGAAAAGAGGAGGAAGAAAATGCAGATGGGGAAGGGCTGATGGGGCCTGGGGGCGGGGGGCTGACACAAGTGAAAGGTGCTGGAAGATGAGGGTTCCAACAAGATGGGGTTTGACGAGAAGGGGTCAGTGAGAAGCATATGCTGTGTCTGGTGTGAAGGGCCCTGCAGGGGGTGAAGGGCCCCTGTCCACAAGCCGCGGCTTTGTCCTCAGTAGTGATGACGATGAGGAGAAGGAGGAAGCGGAGATTTAATCTCTTAAACTTGCTTTTAGGGAGACACCTCCACCTACCTGTGCCCACACCGTGGGGTAATTATTAGAAATGTCACAGGAAGACATGCATCATGATATCGTAGGGTGCCACTGGACTACTGTTTGGAAATTTTCATTGTAATCAGCACTCAGTGATTTTAAATATGTTTTAAATGGCTGTTCATTTAAAATTCCAGTCATAGTGCAAGTTAAAAAAAAAAAGATGTAAGAAATAAGTCCATAGCACTAAAACACTAGCTATGAAAAGATTAATCTTTCCTATGAAAAAAATAGATACTCTCAAGTTACAAAATAAAATACAAAACTAGCAAATGCAGCTTTATGTGAAGAGAAATATCTGAAAACAACATTATCCATGCAGACTGAATATAGGGGGGTGGAAAGATATTAAAAAAGAAAAGAAAGCCTGGGTGAATAATGATGTTAGAATAGAATTCAGTACCACCAGCTGATTACTGAAATTTTGGGTCTGGCTGTATAAAACCTGAAGACACCCATTCATGCACATCGTTAAATAGATCCAGCTAACTTTGTTGTAATTTAATTTTATTACAGCATCATCTTCTCTTTGCTTGTGCTCACATCTCCTAGTGTGTTGCTCACGTGATGTGTACATGACGGAGAGCGTTATTGCCCAAAGTACCAAGTGGGCGTGCAGGGGATGGGATCTTCCCTCCAGATGGTTTTCAGCCTCTGAGCCCAAGATGCCACGATCCGTTTTCTTTCTTCTTCTGATGCAAACTCAGGACCAAAGGTGATCTGAGGGGTAAGGACTTTAAATCCACAGAAGTGCAATGTACCATGCTACAGCCACGAAGAAAGAAAAGAATTAATTAGAGGCCATACCCTTTACATATCATTCAGTTAAATAATTTAAGGGAGACGGTAAGAAAAAAACTTCAAAAAACAACTGAACAACTTTAATGCTACTGGGTAACCGAAAACAACTGAAATGCCCCATAACCTTAGGACGCTGGCCAGTTCCAGGGAGGTGAACTCTGGGCAACTGGAAGTTCCAAATTCTATTATGAAAATTGAGATTAATTTGTAATCTTTGCTACTGATTTTGATTGATTAGGCAATTTATGGTATATTCATAGGATGGATTATTCTAGAATGAGATTATTCTAGCTATAATGTGTCACTTGGAAGGTTAAGATATATGTTAAATGAAAACAAT
>VMDR010036807.1:0-10399 GCA_007922815.1 Macrotus californicus | reverse complement strand
CTTTTTATAGATGTGAGCACTGAGAAACACAGTTCACCTAAATAAGCAAATGGAACTGGAAAGGAATTCACTGTGGCTCTGTTATTCAATTATTTTAACTTCTCCTGAATTACATGACAAACTCCATAATGATCTATTATCAAAAATTAGGTTTTAATTGGTGTATTGAACCAGTACTTTGTTGGACTATCATTGAATTTTGATTTTTTTAAAAAAAGGAAGTCTCTAGTTTAGAAACAAACTTTCAGCCAGTCATTTGTGTTACTCGTTCTCTCAACACCACCTCCAATGTTTGTAACTGCTCCTTATTTTGGTGAAGTTTTTAAACTAAGGAATAGATAATACAGTAAAATTCAGTTCAAGAAAGGTGAGTTGTTTGCTTTTCGTTTATAAAGTGTGAGCAGGAGGATTATAAAATGAGACATGCAAAATGGGAAAGCACAGAAGACAATTTTAACAGAGTTTTAGGAGTGTGTACGTATGGAAACTGAAGATCTAGAAATTGATTCCCTTACAATCATGGTGCTGTGTGGGCCTTGGAAAGTTTTCAGGTGCTCCTAGGTACACGCAAATACCAATTTGAAGATCGCTGCTCTTCTCTGAGGAGAGTCGTTCTTTTCTGAGACAGATAGAGAAGACTTTGCTTTACAAGTTTATCAAAGTCCACTTCCCAGTTAATGGACTTAATAATGTCATTATTTTCGAGTTGCTCTTCTGAGACAGGATGGACAACTCATTAGTTACTGTGTGCAAAAAGAGAGCTCTTGGTTACGTTAAGTAATATAAATGATTATGGTCTTGTCAAAGGACGAAACCATCTTTAGTTCTAAAACTGCCTCTCCTGCTACCCGGTTTAATCAGACCAAACCCTGCCCTAGACTCTAGGGATATTGAACCGCACTGCACGGGACTAGGGAGAAAGCTGTTGAGAAAGCCTGCCCTGCAATTCCAGCCTTGGCTAAGCTCCCCTCTCCTGGGTATCCGTAATTCCTTCTGCAGATCTTTAACGAAAAGATATTAAAATTACTTTCTTATTATATGTCTTCCTTGCCAAACTGTGAGATCCTGGAGGCAAAGGGACTATGTCACATCGATCTTTGCAGCTCTAATTTCTGCACGATACTTTTTACATGGAGGTGCTCAATAAATATGTACTGAAATGAACTGTACTGAGTGAGGAGGAGACAATTATATCTGCATGGCAGGATGTGAGAAGTACAGAGAAAACCTCTGCCCTGAAATATTAACTCTCTCAGTTATTCTTAATTTGTTTGATAAAGCTTTTTTCATCTCCTGGAATCTTAATATTAAAAAAATGAAATATGAAATAGCTGGAAAAATAGTAATAAGAAAGAGAGAAATTGTTCCCTATGGTGGGAACAATCTCTGCAACAATGTTGCAGATATTGCAGGAATGTGGCAGGGATTAAGGCCTGCAAGGGAGAGAATGTTCCAGAGGAACAAAGAGTTTGACCCAGGATGATCACCAGGGATGGGTATAGGATTTGGGATTTGATCCTAAACGTAAGACGTGGCCATTAGAGAATAGTAATCAGAATATTGACATGATCTGACTTGGTTATTAAAAGACAATTCTGGCAGAAACACCTCTTTCTGATGAAGCCAGGCAGTGCTAATTACAGCCCTCCCACTTAAAACCATGAAAACTTACAGAAAGTCATTTTAAAAATTTCTCAACAACACTGAAAAGCCAACAAATGAATAAAGAACTTCTAGGTCAAAACCAGATAAAAAATAATGGGAACCCTGAGAGTCCCAAGTACCCCAATGAATTCCAAGCAGTATAAATCACAAGAAACCCAGTTACATATATCATAGTAAAGCTGCAGAACACCAAAAACAAAGAAAAACAATGCTTAAAGCAATCAGAAAAAAAAAAAAAGATAGCATATTAGTTTTCTAGGGCTGCCATAAAAATGGCCATAAACTAAGTGGACTAAAACAACAGAATTTATTCTCTCACATGAACATGAAGTTTGGGAGGTAGACATAAGCGTTGGGGGGACATCATTCAATCTGCTACAGTCCTCCCTTTGATCCCCCCAAATTCATGTCCTTCTTTCCATGTACAAAGTACATTCATTCTCCCTATCAAAACATCCTTAAAAGACTTAACTCATTTTAACATCAAAAGTCCAAAATCTCTTCATATATATCAAATATGAGTGACAAACCAGGAAGGGTCCTTTGTAGGGGAAAATTCTTCTCCATCCGGGGATGTGTGAACTAGAAAACAAATGACCTCCTTCCAAAATACAACGATAAGCCAGACATAGCTTAGACATTGCTGTTTCAAAAGAGAGAAAATGGAAGGAATAAAAGGGTCAGTGGTCCCAACAAAGTTCCCAGCAAGGCAAATTCCATTAGGTTCCAAGACTCAGCAATCATCATTTGTGGCTCAGTCTACTGTCTGGGCCCATGGAGGCCCAAGGACTCATTTCTCTGGCCTCTGTGTTCACAGCTATGTTCTCACACTCATTCTCCTTTTTCCTGAATATTAATACATGTTTATAACTGACTAGTTCTATTATCTTATTTCCTGACTGTAGAAGCCCAAAAATCTAATGGCTTTTCTTCATTTTGTCCAGTCTCTGTCCCTCTCGGTCCAAGTTGCCAGTGTTTCTGCTGATATAACATTATCAAAATGTTGTGTTTGGTATAACATTATCAAACTCCTACTCCAAGGAGTTCCATGCCATTAGACATGAGCATCTTGTCCAGAGCCTTCCTGGATGACCTTATCTCCATTCCTGGTTTCTGCTAAGATGGACAACTGGTTTTATGAGTCATACACCTAATCTCTCCAGCAAAAGATTGCCAGCCACGCCCTTGGTATTCCATCCAGTGCATGCTGGTTCCTGATTCTTTTTTGCTTAATGGTTTATCACATCCTGATTCCTTTTTGTGTAAGAGTTCCTTCCCCAACTTACCTCTTTCCGGTTAAGAACCAGGCTGCACCTTTCACACTTTGGTGGGAAATTCCCTCAGTTAAAGATCCAAGATCATCACTTACAAGTCCTGCTTTCCACCCAGCCATAAAACACAATCCAGCCAAGTTTCCTGCCACTTTATAACAAGGGTTGCCTTTCCATTAGTTTTCAATGACATAACTGGCATTTCCTTCCAAGACTTCAAAAGAAGCTTTTTTAACATTGGTCTTTCTACTAATTGTCTTTTTAAGGCAATCTAAGATTTCCTATTAAGCATCTTAAAATTCTTCCAGCCTCTACCCAATTGGAAACCCACTATAAAAATAGATAACATTTGTAGTTACCTGTGTACAGCCTTTTAGAGTATCTATTACAGCAGTATCTTACTTCCCAGTATTAAAACGTGTATCAGTTCCTTAGAGTTGTTATAACAAATCACCACAAATTGGGTGGCTTACAACAACAGAAATTTATTCTCTCACATTTCTGGAGGTCAGAAATCCGAAGTGGAGGTGTTGGCAGGGATGATTCTTTCTGGAAGCACCAAGGGATAATCTGTTTCGTGACTCTCTTCCAGCTTCTGGCAGCTACTGGCCACACTTGACATTCCTTGGCTTGCTGTGGCATCCCTACTTCACAGGGCATGTTCTCTCTGGGCCTTTGCGCATCCTCTCCCCTTCTTCTAAGGACAAACATTACCAGGTTTAGGGCCCACCAGGATGGTTTTGTCTTGAGATCCTGAAGTTACTACCTTTGCAAAGTCCATATTTCTAAATAAGATCACATGCGGAGGTTCTGGATGGACAGGAACTTTTGAGAGGTACCACTTAACCCAATACAGTTAAGTTACCGTCTTCAGAAGAGCAACAGTAGATTGAATTGAGTATTTGTTTATGTGTCTATGTAGAAGTTTCGAAGTTGGAACTCTTCATTCCTGTTTCAGCTCACTAAGAGACAGAACCATGCACTCATGTGTTCAAACCAAAAGCTTAGGAATAATCAAGGTACACGTCCTCTTTTTACCCCTCATATCCCATCTATCAGTGACTCCTGATATCTGTCTCTTCAAAATATATCCAGATACAATTACATCTTACTGCTTTCACTCACCATTTATCATGCGGACTATTACAACAGCCCCAAAGGAGAAGACTTGTCCCCTTGCTTCCATTCTTGCTGCCCTTCTGCATCTCCTTCCCACCCTCCCCCGAGTCCATTCTCCACACAGCAGTCAGAGTGATATGAGAATATAAATCAGAACACATCCCGGTACTGCAACGAGCCTCCTAATAGATTTTCTTTGCATTTACCTACCTTACAAAGCAGTCCTTGACCCAGTCTCTACTTAACTCACTAACCTTATCTTTAAATTATTTTCTACTCTGACCCTTGAATATATCAAACTTACTCTCGGCACCTTCCCCCCGCCCCCACGCCCCTAGTCTTTATGCTTGCTCTTCGTTCTGCCTGAAATGCTTTTCCTTCCCCAGTTCTTTGAATGGCTGGCTCTTATCACCGAGTCTAGCTCAAATGACCCCTTCTCAGAGATGTGCTCTCTCCGCATCTAAAGTATCACCTCACTCTCAATTGTATTATCTCGTTTCATTGTCTTCTTAGCACTTTTTGCCATCTAATGTTATTTTATATTATTTTAGTATTTGTCCATTTTATTTCTCTATCCCACTCTGTAATAAACTTCATGAAATCCAAGACCCTGTGTGCCTTTTTCATGTTCTGTCTCTACAGCTGAGAAGATTGGCTAGCACATAATAGGTGCTTGGTGAGTATTTGTTGAATACAAATAAATGAGTAATTCCCAAAGTAAAGAAGAGATAAATAATACAACTGAGGGAATAACTTATATCATTATGGTACCGTGCTAGTTACTATTCCCCAGATGCATTGCGTACCCTTCCTAGAATTGTTGTGTGTCCTGGTAGACCAAACCTTGTGAGACTTCAACATTCTGGTCCCTTCCTTGCTGGTTTCTAGCTGGTTTGGGTCAGCAGAGGGTACTGGCAAGAGAGGGGGAAATAGGAGAGATGGAAGTATCCCCCTCTTTCTTCCTGGTTGCTTCAGGCCCACAGCTCTGACAAGGACTGACTTTCCCTGAAATGACAATCAGCTCCTCCCTACCCTGGAGGGCTGCAACTCACTGAGCTCCAATAACCCTATTTCTACCACTGATTCCTTCCATTGGATGGGGGGTCGGGGAGCAGCAGGGAGGTAATTCTTGACATTACTAGTTTATGAGTGCTCTAACATCTCTCTTAGGTCTCCTAATCCTGCCCAAAGCTCTGTAGGTAGTCTTTCATTAAAAGTCTCTTCATTTAGCATATTCTGGATATCTTCTGCCTGCCCTTCAAAATCCACTCTTCACCCTTCCCCACTAAGTTTTGTGCCACAGGAAGCTGAAACATATAGAATTTACCAGTGCAGGCCCTTGGCCAATGGCTTTCAGTAGAGTTCGGCTAAAGGGAAATAACAACAGGAAATCAAAGGTGGGAGAAAAGGGAAGCCAGGGTATTTATCCCCCCCTCTCTAGCTGCCAGGTTGTCTCAAAGTGAGTGCCTTCCCCCTCCTATAAAACTTAGGTCCTGGCAGGAAGCATACTCTTATACCCAGAGTGAACTCTCTCCCCTTGGTCCTTTAGACCTAGGGGTATGTAAGTCTGGCTGCTGCTGCAAGAGGCAGGGGGTTGTCCCGTCCCTTCTGGTACTTCCTAAGCTTTGCCCACATCTTTGCATTTAGTCCTTTTATTAAACTCTCTTCAAATTACTCACTTTGATTGTGCCATATGTTCCCTGCCAGGACCCTGCCTGGCAAATGAGGTGAGGCTCTCCCATTACCACGTCAGATAATGTCTCTCCAGCTGAGCTGTCTGTGCGTGTTAATTTATTTTAGTGCAGAGGATTGTGATTGTTATTCTATTTCTCTCCTCTCTCACTAAGTGGTAGTGACTGGGTCAGACTCAGAAAACTGGACCCAGTTGTGGGAAGGACGGGAATATGCGGCTGCTCTGTTCCACGCAAGATTTCTCCTAATGCAAGTTCTGGTCCTCAGTGTGCCCTGGTCTGTGCAGCTCTCTGAGCCACACCTCGGTGTTCCATCTGCTCTGCTGGGTTCAACGGAAGGTTGGTACAGACCTCAGGTCTGTGTGAAATGGCCGTTTCCTGTTGTTATGCCAAGAATTCTTCATCTCTAACCTGTAACTGCTTAAGGTTCATCCTTACTATAGTTGTTAGTTAGAGAATGAGGCCATGCCATGTAGTGGTGGGAGCATGATACACCTGGCTGTGAGTCCTGGCTCTCTAACTACCATGGCCTAACATCAGCCTCACACCAACACAAATGCAACGTCCACTGAAAGAGATGTTCACTCTGTGATAGGCACATCACAGTTACCTTGTATTCGGGAATGACTTCTATGTTTTCAGGTTTTCTTTGTGTTGTTTCCATTCTGCTGCAGTGATAGGAGGGGTTTTATAGGCTAGTCTAAATTTGGGGGAAGGGGAGACAAAAAGAGCTTCCGGGGGGAATATTCCTTGAAAATGTGTCTTCTTGCTTGCAGAAATCATTCTGCATTACTTCCTATATTACACTGTGGAACAAGGTCCTCGGCCTGAAGCAAACCTGTTGTAGCTGATTAACATTCATGCACACCGTCCAAAGGCTGCATTTAGATGAAGACTCAGGCTGTTAAAGAAGGTATGTCTCCTATGGGTCTTTTTAATATATGCTTTTCCACCTTAAAAAAAGAAAGGACTGAAGTACAATGGGTCCTGCATGATATTCCAGAACAGAGTCCACATGGCTAAATGCAGCCCATGACTAAACGAAGACACGACGACTAAGTGGAGTTGGTGTGACCTGTTTCTGGTCTCCTTTGAACTCTGACTCGGGGTATTGTACACCAGGGTTCAGAAAGGGTCCTTCCCTCCAAAGAGCTTTAGGCGTAACTGGACATTCGTGTGTATCAGCTGGATTTATTTGGCTGCAAAAAGCATAATACTCTCACAGTAACTTTCACATACAGGAACTCATTTTTCTCACTTAACAAGAAGGCTGATCCAGGAAGATGCAGCTACTTGGTGAGCCTGGCAGGGACCCAGACTCATACACTTCCATCCTGCCATGCTTAGCTGGTAACTTTCATAAGCGCAATTGCAAAATGATTGCTGTAACCAGACAACATATCTGCCTTCCTGGCAGGAAGAAGGAGGAAGGGGCAGAAGCCTACCTGAGTCTCTCCTGGTGATTTCTGATTATACTTCATTAGCCAGAATGGGTCATGGCCAGCCCTAGCTGCAAGGGAATCTAAGAAGGTATTTTTTAATAGAACATACCGCCATCATGAACAAAATTGAGATTCTGTTCTCAATTTTGGGGAGATTGGAAAGGGAACTAACAGTATGAGACAATTGTAAAAATTTAGCATTTTTATTCTCTTTAATTCATCTTCTGGTACAGTCACTGTCCTTTGAAAACCTGGAGCGTTTACTTTCAGTTGCAGTAGTATGTGGAGGGCATTTGTGTGTTGGGAGTAGGGTGGAGACAAACACCCAATTAGAACCTGAACCAAGGTAGTTCCTTACTTCTGACCACTTATCTTCTTCCTGTCCGCAGCCCAATTTATTGTATTTATTTTTATTGTCATTATAAAGTCACAAAATAGTTTTTTAAAACATTTAGGAAACAGAGAAAAGAAAGGATAGTAACTCATAGTTTTACTACTCCAGTGTTTCCACTGTTAATATGCTTATGTGTTTCTTGCTACTGTTTTACCAGGGATTTTTTAAATTATAGTGTTAATTGAATATCACATCCCAATGTCATAATTTGCATATCATAAACATTCTTCTGTTATTACAAAATAATAAAATTATATTGTAACATATATACACATGTATTTAGTCATACAACTAAATAGTAAAAATCAACGCATTCCATCTTATAAGATTGTTGACGTGCAAATGAGACCAAAATAATAACCACCATTTAGTGAGCACTTACTGCATACCAGTTGTGACTGGAGCATGTTGTCAAGTACATGACCTCATTTATTTCTTACAATGACCCTATGAGCAAGGTATTATTATCATCCCCATGAACGAGAAGGGAAACTGGCACTCAGACACAGCTAAGTGGTCTTTTTAAAATCACACAGCTAGTTCATTTTATCTTTAAAAATTATAATATGTATGATAATAAGTTATAATTCTGATAATATATCATTAATGTAAAGTTCATCTACAACACTAAAATTTTGTGTGTTCTGCTCCAACTTTATTATGGAAATCTTCTGAAGCAGGGTTCATAAAAGTGTGACTATGGGAAGTAAAATGTGTCATCTGGTAACGTGTTAAATGATGATTTGAAAATTATCCTGTTAAGTTAATGAATTATGTCTATTTTATCTAGTTGGACCATCTCTCCTAATCAAATTGTTACTTCACTTTGACGCGTAAACAAGATTTCTTAAAAAATCCTTATATAGTTGACAATTCTCTTCATCTCAGCTTACTCATGTTACATTGCCCTGCTCTATTTTGTGGTATTTACTGAAACAAGACTTTTCCTTACCAAAGTTTAAATGGTTTGAACGTCTTTCCTTTAAGGCACAACATTGGCATATTTGGTGTAGGGAGGTTTTGATGACCTGTCACTCTTTTCAGAACAAGGTGAGGAAAGTGAGAAAAGTCGATGTGAGGATATTCTGAGATTCTTAAGGCCACAGTAGCAAATTACTAAGTGATTATTATGGGAATCTACTAGTACCTTGGTTGAATATTTTTCTTTACTTTTTTTCTTGTAGCAGAAAAGCTCATCTAAGAAGATACCTCAATGTTCTTATTCCAAATGATTAAACCAGGAAGGATTAAGGCCCTTCTTTTCCTGAATTTTCATTTAACTAAAACAATGAGACTAAAATGTGCTTCTTCTAAAATTTTTTTAGTTTTCATTTTTAATCAGTAATATATTGTAATGCTTTTTTAAGTAAGAAGAGAAAAAGCTTAGCAAAGTATCCATTGAGAAGACATGTACCACCTTGCCTCTGTCCACCTCACTCTCTACTCCCCCATGGTCGACCACTTACATTCATTGCTGGTATTATTTCCTTTTTCTCTTATATAAAATGTGACATACATTTACCCTCTTCTGCACCTTGAGTTTCACCCTTAACAATATTCCCTGGGACTCTTTCTTTATTAGTGCATCTCATGCTTCCTCATTGTTTTTGTACAGCTACCTAATATTCCACTTGTGCATGTACCATAGTTTATCTAACACTCCTCTGCTGATTGATACTTGGGTTATTTCCAATGTTTTGCTTTTATAAACCAAACAATAGTGAATAACCTTGAGCAGAAATCATTTTGATGTGTGCAGATGTGTCAGTAAGATGTATTCCCAGAAGTAAGATTGCTGGGTCAAAAGATAAATACATTTGAAGCTATTAAAAATATTGCTAAAGTATCCTTCATGGGAGTTGTATCATTGTGTCCTCCAGCTAACAACGTATAAGAGAACCTGTTATCCCATGGCCTTGGAAGGACATTGTTGCTCAGCTTTTTTATTGTTGCCAAGCTGATCATTGAAAAAACGATGTTGGTTGCTCTAGCATGGTTTTAATTCACAGAGATATCCTGCTATCTTGAGTAATGCAGGTGGTTTTTTGGGACGTGCACGTATGTGTGTTCATGTAATCTCAATCTTCACCCCATACTGTCCTGAGGTCTCAAGCCACAAAATCAGTGCTGTAAGTGGAACCATGTTAATGAGGCTTCCAGGATGTATATTGTTGACCCTCTAGTATAAGGCAGTAGATGTGATGGCAAGAGCCTTTGAATACAGCCAGAAAAAAAATTCAGGAGCAAGGAGTCAAGTCCTGGATTTGCCAGTAACTGATGATTTGCTTTGAGCCAGTCATTGACCTACTAAGGGTTCCACATCCTCATGTGGCAGGAGTATCAGTAAGTAAGGAAAGGAGAGAAACAAAGTTTTAATGCCTGCTGCTGAGGAGGGAAGAGTATGCGAGAAGACACCAGTTTAAAGGAGCAAAACTATGCCTGGCTGATACCATCAATTGGAAATACGGGACTAGTGAAAATCTGGGAAATGAAATAGACATACTCTGGTGTCAATTTAGGTTCCATTCTGGGGAGACACTCGGATGGACTCATGTGGTATCAAGCCATCTTGAAATTAAAAAGAGACTAGTATTTGTAAACACTCAACTTCAAAACCTATGATTGGACACAAATAAAATGTATTTTACTTTGGAGATCATGCACCTCTTACGACCATAATTTGAGTTAAATTTAAATTCTAAATTAGTCTGCTTAAAATTATATGTTAAATGTCTGGCCATTGATATTCATTAAATAATTATTCCCTGTATGCCAAATTTCTAATGTATTTGGACCACATTTATAAGGAACACATTT
>VMDR010036806.1:0-10399 GCA_007922815.1 Macrotus californicus | reverse complement strand
ATTACTGGTCATTTTCTCATATTCTAAATTTGTTAATGTCTCAGATGAGGATGGGGATGGTGGGTGGGCAGGCAATAATACGAACAACAGTATCAACTTATAGGAAAATTGTTTTCACCAGATGAGGTTTTATATGAGAAAATAAAATAAAACAAAACAAAACAAGACAAAAAAACCCTAGGAGATGGAGAAGTAGGGAACATAATAAAATGATGTATTTCTATCTCTCTTTTATGGTGTATTTGAATCTAGGTTGTGAATAGCAGGAATAAGGTTGGCTGACACAGACTGACCTAGGAAGGCTGACGTTCTTTCTGAAAAAATTTCTCATAGAATTTTACCTTTCTAATAGTACTGAATCTATTATCTGTATTGTAATAGTGGTCTATAAGTACACCTATTACTTATATTTAATATACAACAGTTCCTAATAGATATGCAAAAATTGGTAAAACAATGAATTTGATGCAATAAAATGAATACCAGTGATATTTAGTTTCTTTCTGTGCCATGCCTCTTGAGAATTAACACATATAAACTCTGTAACACATAGCTCACATTTTTGAAGATTGCCTTGGGACAGACGGCTGTTGCTGTTTCTCCAAATACACACCTATCTGGGGCTTTTACTGGGAAGGAAAATTCTGGAACAAAAACAAAGATTGGCTGTGGAGCCTGAAATAAGCAGACGAGCAGCTTAAACAGTAAACAACCTTTTCAGATTGATTTTTCTTTTCACCCTCATTGAGTCCATGTCACTGACGACTGGCTTTCCCCAGGACTCATGACGTGGAATCCTAGAATCTTTATCTTGAACTTTAAAAAAAAAATCAACAAACAGAAAGAATTTAATGTCTATTTCTATCATATGATGACTATGATATAGAGTCAACATTTTGTTATATGTTTTCACAGTTATTTATCTGAATATAAGTTTTTAAAAGACCGGATTCTGTTAATATGTATATAAAATATCATAAAGATTTATGTCTAGATTTTCATTAGAAATTTGTATGATTCAAATGTTTTTGATTCATTATACTTCAGATTGGTGAATGGAGTGGGGGACTTATATAATTCTTCTAAGCCCTTCTTTAAAAGACTAAATGATAAGTTTATGACTGTAAAAATACGATTTCTTAAAAACTTCATGGTAATTTTTTTAAGAAAAACATGTGATTAATAATTCACACAACTATAGTCAAAAGCATTTTATAATATAATTCTAAATAGATTTTAAGTGTACTGCATTACTCATCAAATTATTTGTAGTAAATTTTTTAAAACTTATGTCTAAACCTAACCACTTTTGTCTAAGGGCTCAATTGTGATGTGACTTTGAAACTCATTATTGCATATTTATTTCTTTAGACATCTCCCTGATTTTTGACTTATGTCATTTTCAAGGAAATTATATCATTATAGTCATTAAATGTTTATATTTTATACATTTTTCTATTCAAATTATTCAACTACGATTCTCTTATTAGAGAATTACCTCATCCGATACCAATATTCTCATTTTGTTTATTCAGTCCCTCAAAGAAATCATCTAGTCCCAAGTCTTCAACTCTAACCTCCAAGCTAATCATTACCAAACTCATTCAGTTATTAACTTCTTAAAATTTTTATTTATTTATTTATTCATTTATTTATTTTTACAGAGAAGGGAAGGGAGGGAATGAGAGAGAGAAACAGTGATGTGAAAGAGAAACATCAATTGGTTGCCTCTCGTACACACTGATTGAGGACTGAACCCACAGCCTAGGCTTGAGTCCTGACCAGAATCAAACCCTGGCCTTTCACTTGGGGAAATGACACCCAACCAGCTGAACCACACCAAGTCAGGGCTCAGTTATTAGTTTTATTAATAGACATGTGTAGTGTGTCTGACCAACAGGTCAGACATTGGACTGAGTGCTAGGGATACAATGGTGAGAATCTCTCCCACCCAGGGCTTTCTTTCTTCTTGTCTCTTCATTCGTTCTTTTATTCAGCAAACATTTATTAGACGGCTACTTTGCGCCAGGGAAATTACTGAGGAATTTTTTTAAAGAGCCAAGCCCTGAAAGAATTACAACTTCTTGAAGAAGAGGAAATGTAAATGGATACTTTCAAGTTTATTATAGATAAGTGCTGTTGTGATGAAGGTTTTACACAGGAGTCTGTGGAAGATGGATGGGCATAGGGGGTTCAAGAAAATGTTCTGCATTATTTAGTGTCTCGCCTCAAGTATCAAACAATCACCAGTTGTCTTAGTTTGGGTTTACCTAGAATTTGACCCAGAGACAAAGATTCAAGTACAAGTAGATTATTTAGTAAATTGGTAGATGAATGGGGAAGGAAGAGGGAGAAAGAAGCCAATATAAAGTGTGTGTGATCAAGCTAGTTACTACCATGGGCAGCAATAAATCAATCCTGCTAGTGAACGGTGAGAAGTGTGGAACACTACTCAGTTACCACCGGCGTCTGCTCTGGGGTGAGGAGCCTGGTTGTTAGCTACCAATGTCCATCATTGTTTGCTTCTGAGTATACTGACTGTTTCACCTTCAATTCTCCTTATGCACGAATGAAGATCTGCTTGTGGCTGAATAAAGCCTTTAGATCAATGTGTGGATTTTACATTAAGCAACCTTCACAGTATGTAAATTAATGTCGAAGGCATATGTACAGGGTAGGAATACCATCTGTTAAACCAAGTAATTCAATAGAGTGAACTCAACTCAGGAAAGTAATTACTAAGTTGGCAGAAGTGTCAAAAGGACAAACAGGAAAATATGAGGCAATATGAAGATCAGCAACTGTAAGGAGCCTATATGACCTTTAGGACTAGAGGAACACTGGGAAGAAAGAGAGTGTTTGGGCCCAGGAGCCAGGGCTGTTAAGCAGAAGTTTGAAGCACTGAGGAGACATAGTAACTGCTGGAGATGATGATGGAAGAACAGTAAGATGAAGATAAACCTTGGATTTGTCCATCTTCCTGTTCTCCAAAGTCTAACCAGTTCTTCCCTTTGACTAAATCCAGCTAAGAATACAGTAGTCAAAAGACCCTGGTAAGTGTGGTTCGAAGGATAAAGCCCTTGTAGCTTTTGTGATGCACAGTGGAACAAAGAATGGCAAGGGATCGAACTCAGACCAAATAAACAACTAACTAACATGGGTTTCTTTAGAATATGTTGCCTAGGAAGAGTCTTCATGATTTTCCTCAGACTAATTTTGTATTGTACTCTTTGCCACCAAATCATCTCTATTGCAATCAGGGTAGCCTCTTTCTTAATACTAAAGTAACAGCATGGTCAGGTTGTTTTCTTGATCTACAATCTTCCTTGCTACATACTAATTGTCCTTCAAAGTCCAGGTTATGGCCTTGCACAGATAACACCAGCTGGCAATATCCCTGATATCCCCTTCTCTGAGAGTATTTAGCCTGTGTATGTTGTGTGTGTATGTGAGTATGTGTATGCACACACATGTGCATGTGATACACACCTTCATGCCACTTTGTATAAGTTCCTGTTTAATGAACATTTTACTTGCTCCTTCCTCACTTCCCTGAAGGGTAAGGACCTATATGAGTCAGGATTACATTATATACTGTTTGATAGAAAAGCAAAAAATAATAGTTTTTCTGTCTCATGTGAACATGGATCATCTAGGTTGCTGTGATGGTTTCTGACCATCAGGGATCTGCAGCCCTAATCCTAAATATATTGTTTCTATGGCATGGTCTGAGTTAGGTGTCGTGCACCAAACCATTTTGCCCACATCTTACCTATCAGGATTGAGACTATGGAGACAAGAAGACCAAGCCTCCTTCTAAATTGAGCCTATGACATATCCTATCTTCATACAGCCATATAGCCATAGCCTCATATGTAGATATGAGAGGGAGTAGGAGGAAGCTGGTGAAATTTTTAGATCATGATCGATGCAGGTCTAACATCTGTGAAAGTGAAGGAGTTGGGCGCAAAAAAGTCCATGCTGCAGTGTAGCTCTGAGAAAGCCTCAGCCAGGCCTATAGGAAGCCTCGAAGCAAAGACTTCCCATTAAAAAAGGCCTTTGTTGTGCAGGAATTGCTCAGCTTTAGTGTCCCCTCTGTGCTCAGTCCTTTCTGGTTGTCTCTGACATGAGTGACATGTCTCCAGGTTCCCATATCAGGTGACCATGGCTCCCTTGCTTCTATTATAGAATCTTTCAGGACCCTTTCTTATATACCTTTTCCACCCCGTTGACCTCCAATACAATATTGTATACATGAGTGCAGAATATCATATACTTGTGCTTTATGAGTGGTTTGCACATTTTAAGATGTTACTCCATAGACTCTAGCTTGTTCTTGCTTATTTGAGCAAAGCCATAACACACAAATATATTAAGACTTTAAGATGTAACAAGATTATGAGTTTTCACAATAGGCCCTAAATAGCCAAAGAAATCCTGAGAGCAAGACATAGCAGGGGGCATCACATTTCCTGATTTCAAGCTATACTAATCGTCAAAACAGGATGGTACTGGCATAAAAAGAGACAAATAGGCCAATGGAACACAATCAGGAACCCAGAAATAATCCCATGCATAATGGTGAACTAATATTTGACAAGGGAGCCAAGAATATCCAATGGAGAAAACACAGTCTCTTCAATAAATGGTTTTGGGATAATTGAATATTCACATGTAAAAGAATGAAACTTTATCCATAACTTACATGACACACAAAAATTAATTCAAAATGGAGTAAAGACATAAGTGTAAGATCTGAAACCATGGAACACCTAGAAGAAAACACAGGAATAAAGCTTCTTGACATAGGTCTTGGTAATGACTTTTGGATATGACACCTAAAACACAAGCAACAAAATAAAAAACAATAAATAAATAAAGGGAGTGTATAAAACTCAAAAGCTTCTGCACAAAAATAGAAATCATCAACAAAGTGAAAAGACAACCTATAGAAAACAAAAAATATTGCAAACTATGTATCTGATAAGGAGTCAATATCCAAAATATATAAAGAACTCCTAAAAGTCAATAGCAAAAAGAAAAACCAATTTAAAAATGGGCAAAGAACCTGAATAGACATTTCTCCAAGGAAGTTATATGAAAGGCAACAGGTGTGTAAACCGATGCCCAACATCACTAGTCATTAGGAAAATGCAGATTAAAACCACCATAAGATAAGATATCAGCTCACCCATGTTAGAATGGCCAGCATCACAAAGACAAGCGATAGCAAATGCTGGTGAGGATGTTGAGGAAAGGAAACTCTTGTTCACTGTTGGTGGGATTTTGTATTGGTACAGTCACTATGAAAAACAATATGGAGCCTTCTCAAAACATTAATAGAACTACCATACAATATAATAGTTCCACTTCTGAGAATATGCTCAAAAGAAACAAAAACACTAACTTAAGACACCTGCACCCTCACGTTTAGAGCAGTATCATTTATAATAGCCACCATATGGAAACAACCAAAATGTCCATCAGTGGATACATGAAGACATAAGTTGTGGAATGGCTATATGATGGACAATTATTCAGCCCTAAAAAATGAGAACATTTTCCCATTGTGACAACATGGATGGAACTTGTAGGCAGTGTGTTAGTGCAGTAAGTTAGACTAAGAAAGACAAATCTTACATGATCTCACTTATATGTGGAATCTTTTCTTTAAAAAAGGCCCCAAAGCCACCAAATTCATAGAAAAAGAGATCAGACTTGTGGTCAGAGACAGAGGATGGGTCAGGGGGTTAAAGAAAGATGGTCAAAAGGTATAAATTGATGGTTATAAGATGCATAAATACACAGGATGACTATAGCGAACACTGATGTCTGACATATAGAAAAGTCATCAAGAGAGTAAATCCTAAGAGTTCTCAACACAACAAGAAAAAGTTTTTTCTGTTTTCTTTTCTTCTTTTCCTGTTATTGTATCTGTATCAGAACATGGATGTTAGCTGAATCTCTTGTAGTAATCCTTTTGCAATATACATAAAGCAAATCATGCTGCATCCTTAAGCTTATACAGTGTTGTATGTCAACTATTTCTCAATAAAAGTGGAAAGGAGATTATGAGTTCCAATATTTCTGTAAAAACTAAGAAACATTTTCCGAGAGATGATATTTAATTAGTTATTTAATAGGAAGTTGTGAAACTGATGATAAGAAGGAATGCCTTAAACATTGATAAAGGCAGCATAAAATTAATGGGTTTGTGGAATTTTGCACTAAGGAAGTGAACACATATAATTTTATAGATGAAATCTAGTTCAGCTTCTCCTGGTAGGGAAAAAATGCAGAAAAGGAGGCACAAGTAAGAGTTTAACTACTGCCCACAGTGCTGAGAGGCACTGTCAGGCCCAGGTCCCCCGTCTCCCACTTCACAATGTAATGTGTGTTCTGCTCTGACTCCCTACTTCTTCAAACATGGGAACCTCTTTTTGTGTGCGGCTTTATCACCAAACTTTTCTGACTCATATATTCTGTTTGGAGGTCGTATCTTATAAAAGGACTGAACAGAAGTAAAGTTATTTGGGGTTTGAAAAGTCAGGCCCAAGAGGCTATTTCACCACAAAATGGGAGGGATTGTTATATCCATTCGGCATAACAATTGGTCACTGATAGTCACAATGCATTATGCTCTGGTAAACCTAATCAGCAGGATCTGTAAAATGTAAATCCATTCACTGCTTACACTAGGAGATGCTTTTGGACAAATGCTGGCTTCCACATTAATTGGAACAAATTTTACATAATGGGATTCTCTAAATGGTCTGATGCTCACACTGTCAGATTTTCACAGTCCAGATCTTGAGGCTTATTCTCTTGGGTATAAAGATGCAAATAACTTCATCTTCCCAGAGTTGTCCACCTGAGGTGTAAGAGAATTGCTGCATGAATCACAAGTAATAGGAGTTTACTGCTCCTTATCCATTATTGTTAAGCAGAAAATAAACTGCAGAGCTAAACACTTGCCCCTGGGCTTACTTATATCTTCATTTCCTTACCTCTGAGAATTCAGGTGCGTTTTCAACAAGTTTATAGCCTCATAAGACATTAATAGTGCTCTTCAGTTGCAGTAACATTCTGCCAAGTGCAGTGCTCTTAGAATGGCACCATGTGTGCTACTAACAGCACATTAAATCTCTCAGGTCCTGCCAGCCTCCATGATGCAGGATGTGTCAGGGGAGCTGTTTGCAGGGCCTGCTGATTCTCAGTGTGGATAACAAGGAGCCTGCTGTGCAGGCCACAATTCAACACTGAAACTGTGTCTTGTATGGTAACACACACACACACAACTTTCTTCTGTTTTGGACCCTGGTATCTTTTAGTCAGAGCAGAATCTTTAACAAAGAGTAGGTAACTGGTCCAACTAAAAAGCAGTAAGTGTAACATGCAAATTCCAGGAACAGAAGATAAAGACCAATTGGATCAAGATTTTTCTAGTTTATCCTGACTTTTCCTAAACATAATTGGGAAACGGAACAGAAAAGCCACAAAGAATTTTTACAATATTATTTCATTTATATAAAGTTCAAAAACAGATACAACAAAATTTTATTTTTTTATTTTTTATTTTTTAATATATTTTATTGATTATGCTATTACAGGTGTCCCATTTCCCCCCCTTTATTCCCCTCCGCCCTGCTCACACCCTCGCACCCGCATTCCCCCTCTTTAGTTCATGTCCATGGGTCATATATATAAGTTCTTTGGCTTCTACATGTCCTATACTATTCTTAACCTCTCCCTGTCTATCTTTTACCTACCATTTATGCTTCTTATTCCCTGTACCTTTTCCCCCTCTCTCCCCACCCACTCCCCTGATGATGACCCTCCATGTGATCTCCATTTCTGTGATTCTCTTCCTGTTCTAGTGGTTTGCTTTGTTTTTGTTTTTGTTTTAAGTTCGGTTGTTAATAACTATGAGTTTGTTGTCATTTTACTGTTCCTATTTTTGATCTTCTTTTTCTTAGATAATTCCCTTTAACGTTTCATGTAATAAGGGCTTGGTGATGATAAACTCCATTAACTTGACCTTATCTGGGAAGCATTTTATCTGCCCTTCCATTCTAAGTGATAGCTTTGCTGGATAGAGTATTCTTGGATGTAGGTCCTTGCTTTTCATGACTTGGAATACTTCTTTCCAGCCCCTTCTTGCCTGCAAGGTTTCTTTGGAGAAGTCAGCTGACAGTCTTATGGGAACTCCTTTGTAGGTTACTGTCTCCTTTTCTCTTGCTGCTTTTAAGATTCCTTATCTTTTATCTTGGGTAATGTAATTATGATGTGCCTTGGTGTGTGCTTCCTTGGGTCCAACTTCTTGGGGACTCTCTGAGCTTCCTGGACTCCCTGGAAGTCTATTTCCTTTGCCAGATTGGGGATGTTCTCCTTCATTATTTGTTCAAATAAGTTTTCAGTTTCTTGTTCTTCCTCTTCTCCTTCTGGAACCCCTATGATTCGGATGTTGGAATGTTTAAAGATGTCCTGGAGGTTCCTAAGTCTCTCCTCATTTGTTTGAATTCTTGTTTCTTCATTGTGTTCTGGTTGAATGTTTATTTCTTCCTCTTGGTCCACACCCTTGATTTGAGTCCCGGTTTCCTTCCTATCACTGTTAGTTCCATGTACATTTTCCTGTATTTCACTTAGCATAGCCTTCATTTGTTCATCTAATTTGCGACCATATTCAACCAATTCTGTGAGCATCCTGATTACCAGTGTTTTGAACTGTGCACCTGATAAGTTGGCTACCTCTTCGTCACTTAGTTGTATTTTTTCTGGAGCTTTGATCTGTTCTTTCATTTGGACCATTTTTTTTTTTTTTTTGTCTTAGCACACCTGTTGGGTAGTAAGGGGTGGAGCCTTAGGTGTTCACCAGGGCGAGGCAACCCATGTCACTGCATTGTGATGCTGTGTGGGGGAGGGGTCCGAGAGGGAACAGTGCCACTTACTCAGCTCTCTACCGGTTTTCAGTCACTTCCCCTGCTACCCACAAGCAAATTGGGTCCTTCTGGTGCTGATTCATGGGTGGGTGGGCTTGTGTATGTTCTAGGACCCTATTGGTCTCTCTAACGGACTCTCCTGTGAGGCTGGGAGTTTCTCCCACTGCCTGCCTCAACCCCCACAGGTGTTTTCAGTCAGAAGATTGAGGCTTCATTTCCCCATGCTGGGACCCTGGGTTAGGTGGTTTGTCTTGCTACCCAGTTGTTCCTCCCAGTTTATTCACACATGGGTGTGGGACTGTCTGGTCCGCCAGCCGCCACCTCACCCGGTCTGCCAGCTGCCGCCTTGCCTTGAGTCCTCTCCACCCGGCTGCCCATCTCTGCCCCTCCTACCGGTCTGGGTAAGTGTTTCTTCTTTAACTCCTTGGTTGTTGGACTTCCATACAGTTTGATTTTCTGTTAGTTCTGGTTGTTTTTTGTTTTTAAATTTGTTGTTGTCCTTCTTTTGGTTGTGTGAGGAGGCACAGAGTGTCTACCCATGCCTCCCTTTTAGCCGGAAGTCAAAATTTTATTTTAACAAGCATTATTGAAGCACATCTGACATAAAATCAACTACATGTATTTAAAGTGTAAAGTCTGAAAGGTTTTGACATTGCATATATCTGTGACACTATCACCACAAATAAGACAGTCAATATATTCATCATTTTATTTTATTCATTTAAAAAAATTTAAATCCTCACCTGAGGATATGTTTGATTTTAGAGAGAGAGGAAGGGGACATTAATTGGTTTCCTCCTGTGCCCATCCCAACTGGGGATTCAACCAGCAGACTTTTGGTGTATGGAACGATGCTCCAACCAAATGAGCCATCCTGCCAGGGCTATATTCATTATTTTTAAAAGTTTTCTTCTATCTCTTTGTGATCCCTCCTCTCCCTCTCCTTCCATGCCAGATATCCCCATTTACAAGTCAGTATGAATATGCTTTTTATTGCCATACATGTGTTTACCTTCTCCAGAGTTTTATATAAATGAACTTCTACAGTATGACTATTTTTTGGCCTGGCTTCTGTTACTCATAGTAATTATCTTGAGATTATGCATGTTGTTGTCTCAATAGTTAATTCCTCTTTATTGCTGAATAGTATTTCATTGCATGGATATATCACAATTTATTTTATTCATTCGCCCTTTCACTGACATTTTGATTGTTTCTAGGTTTTGATTATTACACATAAAGCTGCTATGAACACTCCTACACAAGTCTTTGTATGGACATGTATTTATTTTTCCCTTCAAGTGCAATGGCTGAGTCCATGCTAGGTGTATGCTTAATGATGAAAGAAACTGCCAAATTGCTGTCCAAAAAGGCTGTAGCATTTTACATTTTCACCAGGAGAATATGAACATTCCAGTTTCTCCATATCCTCTCTCAAACCTGGTATGCTTAGTTTTTGT